>UZAN01046008.1:15169-29130 GCA_900618425.1 Echinostoma caproni
AAAGGAGCAAGGGAGCGAGTTCCAAGAGAAACAAGAGAACCTATGAACAACACATACCTCGAGTCCCCCCCTCCCTTAATATGTTTTGTACCTTTATGTTGCTATAGATTTGTTGCCGTAATAGACGCTCATCCGTGGTAACCGTGATCTTTATTCGTACGCGTAGTTAATGACGATAGGTGCTGTTAAGTGTCAGTGGTGAAAAAAACATCCATTGCTGTCATTTCAGAGTGAGCTATCGCGGATCCCCATACATGCCACCTGATTTCCGTACCAAAGTAACCTTGAGTAAAAATACAGTAAATATACAGTAAAAATACAGAAACAGAACAAAAACAACACATAAACAAATAAATCGCGGTTGGGATATAACAGCTTTTTGTTTGTTTACTGCACCCATTTTTGAATTATTTCGTCCTTTTATTTTTGTAATGAAGATATTAAAAGATGTATTCACACCACTGACATTTTGATTAAATGCAGTTTCCCGCAGTGTCTCCAATAAACAAAAATCTGAATCTTTGGGGTCCCAGCCGGGAAGGCAGGAGGTCCAGAAGAAGGCCAAATTCGAACGCAGTTTCTCCAATCAGCTAGGCGACTCCATAGCTTGTCCACTCTACTGTTTATTTTAGTCCGGCCCTATCGTAGCCTAACGTACATTGTCTGAAATCATTGTTAATCACGCAATGCTCTCACCATATTCGGGTGATGCTATGCCAAGAACGGTGGTCGAAAACAGAGGATCGTTATATATGATTTACTCGGATAGGCCAAGCTTCGCAACCGTACAGTAACACGACACGCATCGTTGCGCTATACACTCGCCCTTTCAGTGAAAGGGATATGTCGCGCCGGCTCCAAAAATGTCACAGATTAGCAACCGCAAATTTTGTTTTGGTTATCCCTTGAGAAATCTCCTAGTCCCTACCTCTGCCAGCCGTTTCGAAACTCTGTAGACTGGTAAAACTCTCAACTATTTACGGGGTTTCATTGCCCAAGGAAAGTACAGGAACAGGTTCCTGCCAATCCTGCAGCAACGCCTTGCTCGTTGAGGGCGGAAAGAACATGCCATTAAGAGCAAACTCAATTCCCAAAGGATTTAACATGTTTTTAATTAATAATGTATTGTTACCCAGCAAGACATTATCATCGGCATACTCCAAATCTCTGACTTTGTTTCAGGAAGAAACTGAACACCTACGTTACGTTAAGTAACGCTTTATGCAGGAAGTGATATATGGCAAAGTTGGAGAGAAACGGAGATATAGTGCAACCCTGTTGTACCCCACTGGTAACAGGAAACGGGGGTGAAAATTCACCAGAAACCCTAAGTTTCCGCCAGATCTGACGGTATGATGCTTTTAGAAGCACCACGTAATGCTCGGGTACTCCGTATCTCAGGAAAAATTTCCACAGAGCACGAGCTCGATGGGGTCAAAGGCCACACTGATGTCTAAAACACTTCAATAGTATGTCACCGATATGTGTGGTTGTACCAGCTGAGGAAGGGTGGAGATTTGATCTATGAAACCACGGCCTGCATGAAATCCGGCCTCTTCGCAGATTTGTCTCTCACAAAGTGGGATTGGTCTGCGTAATAATAGCGACGGTAACAGCTTCGACACTATTATGATCATAATTATGCCCCTGCGTTGCCATAGTCCTCGTTGTCAACAGGTGTAACAACCGATTCTATTTATGCTGTGGATACATCTACATCTTCTCAGATCTTCGAAAACAGTCTGTGAAACTCTCTCACAAGAGCTTTCCCATCTTTTATTAGGTCCGGTGGTAGGTTATTTGATTCAGAAGCTTTATAACGTTTTAGGGCTTGAAGATCCTTTCGGATATTCGTTATTGTGGACGGTACGTTGAACAGTGACCAGGACATACTTTCGAGAAAACTGTTTGGGGTAACCAGCGTGGAAGGCGGCTGAAACTTTGATGTGCTGTGCTGTGTTCTGCTTAATATTCCAAGCGTTCATTAAGGCTGTACACTGGCGTGCCCTCTGCTTCGCAAATTGTTTAACTAATGAACTGTCTTTTGGGGTCAATAGCACGGATGATTTGCAGCAGTCGTCGGTTTTTTTGCACTCTGCTGTTGATTCCATCTTGTTTGCACTTAGCATCCACCAGGCTTGTCGGTCATCTCTTAAGCTGTTTGGGATTGCCCGACCTACATTAAAAATTGAGAGTCAGAGGAAACCTATTGACCCACAGCTGAGCGAGTTAGGCCACAACTTTTGCAATCCACTGTGTGGCTAATTATTTTGTGCTCAATCGGAGTCCGTGCATGAGCCGAAGAAGGGTTACTCCAAGTCTCTAGGTGACGCTTTGGATGTCTGAAGTTCTTGCTAATAAGAAACAGATTGTGTTCTGAGCATATACTAAGAAGTCTACCCACATTATCGGAGCGACATCTGACCACGAGATGACTCTCATTGTATTATTGGTGGTCAACGCGTGCGTTTAGATGTCCGGCCACAACGATGATATCCTCCTCGGGCGTGTTTGAGAAGTTCATGTAAACTTTGATAGAAGCTATCTTTGACTGTACCCGGACTACAGTCTGTGAGAGTATATGCAGTATCCACGAATAAGCACCGTTAGTTTGATATCTGCTTGCTCATTAGTCCCCCTAAATGACCAACCGAATTTTTATACATCAACGTGAATGTTATTTTCAACGCCTGAATAAGAAATTATCGAAAACAAGTTTGGCCGCATACATTTGCTTCACGGCTCATCGTGTTGTTGGTTACATCAATGACGCACTCAGTCTTTCTATATAAGTACGATTTTTCTGAAAACGCCATGAGGGCTGAAGGAGCGGACATACAAGACCCGGACGAGAGGGTTGCGTCAGTTAATCTTGATCATAGCGAATGTCAGACGTCTTGGTGGTTTATTTACTAGTCAGCGCTTTCGAACCAAGATCACTGAAATTCTGCAAAAATCCATCAACTACCGCTGTGGCAAACAGTATGACGGCCCGGGTCCTTGGGTAGTCGCTAATTAAATAAATACCGCTTTAATTCACTCGAAAGCAAATACATAATCTTTACACTTCCATTTGTTCTGTAAAAATCCTGCAATCACGAAGAGGTATTCAGAAAAGTGTTTGTGGCACCAAAGCATCCTCTATTCTAACTTCAGATGGGCTCATTCGTGGACTTCTGAAAAACGGAGCATTTATCAATCCGTTCCTACTGATCATATAATCACGTGATGCAGTTGTACATGCCAGACATTGACCAATGCTCATCCAGACTGTTTATCCATGATCCGTCTCGATCCAGTTTTAGGCCATCATTAATTTATCAATGTATTCTCACTTAACGTTCATTAAACCGTTAATCCGGTTCTGATCAGTACACAGTTGTGAATGTTCTGATTTCCTATTTTCGGTTATGGATCCATAGTAATACACTGCACTCATGTTGTGATCGAAATTGGGTTTTATCAGGAGCTGGTTTGTTTACTGAGGAGATGGTGATAAATCAGTCTCTGAGTTGCAGCAAAATGCCACACACTTTGAGGCCTGTCCCTATGGTTTCCAGTTCAAATACAACCAAGCCAGCAGTCACCACAAAACATTTTCGCCTATCATCCACTGCACTGAAAATGGCCGAGAACGCTATCCTCGCAACAGTACAATCACACATCGATATTCCATACGACTCCTCCCTTCCCCCAATTTGTATATCAGCATAACAGATACAAGGAATGTATTCTGTCGTTTACCTTATCTACGAATCCGGTAAGATCAATTCGGTCAGGTGTGCATTTTTAGATTACTGGTGCTCTTTCAACCCGAGGTGGTGATCACTGTTCCTCCGCAAATAAGAAGATTGTAGGTGTACAAAAACATTGCTTCCTCAACGATCAGACTAGTTCACTGGTTCGAGTACGGGAAAACAAAGATAAGTCAATTTTCTTCTAAGCCCTAAGTCAACAGCTATGGGGTGCTCCAAGGTGCAGTACATTTTCAATTCATTTATTTTCTGTCCACATGAAGGGCCTTTTTGACATCTCTCCTCCTTAGGTTTTTAGGAATATCGATACTATCGCCCCCCCCCGTCTCTAGGCAATAATGTCTGTCTAATTCTGGTCTCTTACGTCAACTCAATAAAAATTCTAGGGGTGCATCGTTTTCAATTATGGTTATCACTTTCTAAGGATTACCTACTCATCGATAACGACATTTTTTGTATGCAATTGTTAATGATAAGTACTTGGGATTCATGATTGACACTAGTTTCGAATGGTTTTCACACATTTAGCTATGTACTGAAATACTACGGCGATTTTCAGCACATTTTATCAGGCTCACGCAATTTTATACTCCCTCCTCATCAATCATCTTTATGTACTGAAATGCCAATATGTCCTTCCAATTTTACTTTATTTTTCTCCTCTAGTATTCCCTGGGTTTCTTAAATGAGCGTTTAAAATTCTATGGGGTGGTGTTATGACCATTTGTCTGTTTCCCCGCATTCTCCCTGAGGACTTAGCCTGTAAGCTCGTAGATTGGCGCTCACCGATTTCCAACACAAAAAGTACCTTTAGGTAATACCCCCGTTCCATCTTCACTCACCCACCCACCAACGTCCCTTTGCAGTCTGACCTGTCTTTCTATCACTCTCACATAAGAACAGATTTATATGTATAGTTGCTGATAGGTTATCCCACCCGTTGGTATTTATAAGAACCCTACTGTTCCGTATTTAACACGTCACGTCACGGCAGTGACTGAACTGCACTCAACTCGCGGTGTAATAATTTTCCGTCCTCCATGATCCCTTTCTATACACATTCACTTCATATCACAACACCTGTGCGCAACCAACATGTTGGTTTGTATTTCGAGATTGTGAAAAGTTCAGTGGCCTCGGTGGGATTCGAACCCACGCATGGACGCGGCCTACGTTTTTGTACACTGCACGCTTACGAGGTGTTTTGTGACAGAAACGTGATCAAGCGCTCATGCATTTCATATAAATAAGAGTAATACACTAAAACGAGCTTATCAAAGCTTTTCTGCCTGGCGCATACAATCCACTGTACATCTAGAACAAACAGATTATGCTCTGCCCACGAACAGGCTACTTTAGTATCCATCTGGATGTTCAGGAGTCCCATCACGAGACCATCTGTTCCTTTTTGGAAAGTATTTATTTCGATCTTTTCCCGTAATACTAACTGTAATCCCTTTCTATTGGGCCTGGTAACAATATGAGGTTGTCCTTTCAGGCAGACCTTGTAGGCAAAGGTAATAACCAAGTTCTTTTGCCTAACAGGTGCAACACTCCCCAGGGGGTGTAAATGCAGCCCGGTCCATGTGGGCGCATCCGTTAGGGGCCCATTTTAAAATGTGTGTAAGGTCTGATTTTCCTCGGGAAAAAAACGGAAAACCAGCAAAGTGTTTCTGTTTATAAACGATGTTCAAATTCGTAGGTGTTCAGTTAAACCCACACACTCAGTTGCATCGGCCGAGGCGTTGACTACTGCTGAGGTTCAAGTGATCTTAAAACCTCTTCGACTTAAGTGATGACAAAAACCTCCAGCGGTCAGCCAGAAATTAGTAGTATAAATGAACTTGCGATCAACAAATTCCAATTACACTTGAGCAATACCTACGGAGCAACTATCCTGAATTCATAGTCATGCTAACTCGATGCAATATTGGCCTATATGAATAAATATAGATGGGAAGTTTCCGAAGGACCAGGGAGAGTAATTTGAGTATCCACAAGTTTACCGTCAGCTGTTCTCCGGGATCATTTAGGTGTCAGCAGTTTTGTCAGAGGAGCTTAATGGCTCATCAGACTTGGAGACGGGAACACCGAGGAGATAATGGAGTCAAACGCTGACCGCTTCCGCTCTCGACAAAAAGCACACAAGACTATATATGCATGAGCTGCATAGTTTTGACTCTATTAGGGCTGAGACGTTTCGGTCATATTTGTGATGTGAATGTTTCCTACATGGGGTGAAACTGCCGAATTTGTATTCGATCAAATTACTCCACTTCCTGGACATACTAAATGTTTTTAAGGGATACAATCGGACGGTATCATGATCCGACGATCAATAAATAGTCTTTGTTGTACGGGGAGCAAGCGAATAAACAGATACAAGAAGGGACTGAACAATCCCCAGGGCGTTTTCTCTTCCAACGGTTGGTGCACACTGATGGTTGTAAGTCGAGTTTATGGCTCATGTTGTAGGGAACGTTTTGTTAGTGTATAAAATCCTTCTGCACAAAATCGCTGTCCAAATAGTATTGATAAAGAAAGATAAACAATTTTCCATAACGTCAGTCCCTTGGGGCTGCACCAAATTCTTCAAAATGCAGGTATTGATCGAACTTGGGCGACAGAATGATTTTTATCATTACCCAACACTTTGAAACTACGTTTCTAGAAAATACTTGGTATTATTACTTGGTATTACACTTAACACACAATATCTTCATCATTGCATTCATCTGCAGGATTCTCTCTAATGCTATACCTTATAGTCGCACGATTTATCGATTTCTCCGATCACTGATGACGCACTAATTGAGTGATAACTAAGTAGAAGTAGAAAAATCGTAGGAATATATTTATGAAAATGACTGATGAATGTGTCACAAATATTGTTATTTCATTTGTCAGTTTCCTCCAATACATGCATCACCCCGGACATTGACGACCATTGTCGAGGTAGCTAACTTATCTCTGTCTTTAAAGCAGAGAAAAAGTTTTCAATCACAATCAGATCCGGGTTGTTTTGCGGGAACTAAATAAACTCAAATTTGAAACATGCCGATCGAGTAACCATATAAATGAGAGAAAATGTATAATAAGATCCAAAATGTTCCATGACACATCTCCAGTGAGACATGATACTGATATCTTGGAAACGTATGGCTTTTTCGAACACGCTACATGCATGGCAGTCACCGAAAACCTGCCTGATTAGTGCGAAATATTTTGCACCATCCAGGGTGACATGAACAAAAGACCAACAACAAATTGCTCCGTTTGCAATTCATATCCAGCTGAAGTGGCCACTTCACAAGCACTGATGATGTCACCTCGGCTGGTGATGAAACGTTTGCAAACAAATTCCAAGTTCGGCGAACAGGCGCAAGGGAATTCAGTTCACCCGAGCTACGAGAACCGATTTTCAATATTTTTCAATATATATTTATATTATTTAAAATGTTTTGGTATGGGAAGAAATGCTGCTGCTGAGTTCGGTCACCGCCTTTAGAAGCCCGTATTTATTTTATTATAGATGGCTCTACAAATTTGAGAATTTATCAGATTGTTTTATTTGTGCAAGTGCTTCCAATTATATTGATCGAACAGAATTTTAGGTACCACAATTACACTGAATGGCTTGAAATCACGCAATGGTCCAATCCACGTTACTTTCCCGTGAACACAATGGATTGAGCAAGATCCCAGATATGCTATCCTGTTAACTGTTGCACATGTGTGAAAGGTTCAATTCCCATTGACAGTATGGAAATCGTCTTATAGATGTTTGAAGTCCTGGTCTAAAGCTTTGAACTTATTTGTAAAAGACGTTTAAGTTAGATGTTTTTCGTGATCGTTTGCAGGCGAAGTCCAGCAGATTTCTGAAGGTATTATTGTGCTGTCCTTAGTATTTTTGAGTAAATCTACTCATTCCTTAGGACGTTCTGTCAAAGAGAACCCGTGGTGTCGTTTTCTCGTTAACGCCGAATATTTTCAGATATCAACTTTTTGACAGGGGTAAACCAATAAACATAAATTCCTTTCGCTCAGTAGCACCCCTTCCCCTTAAGTCTAGGTGATTTGGTATTTAAAAATGTATTTCTTGGTGAGAAATTCTCACCCTGGTCAGACAAACTACAAATCTCCTCATCTCATTTTTTTTAAAGTTTTCATTTGTCCTCTCTTCCGGCTTTCGTGATTTTTGTGCAGCTTGCATGAAAACATCTGACCTTTATTCATCCTTATGATTTACTTTTGTAGTTTTCGCTTTGGATCCGCATTTTATTGTCCGCAACTACTAACTGCCATTCGGATCAATTACCAAAACACCCAAACAGCTATTCATTTCCTGCGAAATAGTCGGGGAAAATTTTCTTTATTGACGGAATATAATGATTACAATAATGGTGGTAGTAGTACGCACTGAACTCGGAATACGAACCACGCAATACCGATCAAAGAATACGAATCAGGGGTTACCAATCATGGGCTGCATCACGTAAGCACTGGACCGCACTGGCACTAGCACGCAATATCCCACGTAACTGTACCGCGCGAAAAAGGCCACAGGAGAAGTAGTTCATTTATTGGAAGAATGAATGGGAACTAAATAATGTGAACAAAATAAGTTCATTGGTTATCCGGGCTTCTATCAATCGCGTTCCAGTATTGCTTGCATCGTTTTGTTTCTGTCTGGACCGCACGGTCTCTGATTGGCTGGTACGATCTACCTATGAAATGTAGTGACACGTACGGGCGTTGTTGACGTCACCCGGTAAGTTTGATTCATCACCGTTGTCCAAAAACTGTTACGCATCGCTCCAGGATAGACGTCTTCTCGTAGGCCCGGATCACTACATGGAATTACGATTGTTACACAGAATCAGGGTGTCTCTGAAGCATTGCACAGAGTGCAAGAGTGCCTGATGCCTCTGAAAAATCAAATGGGTAATCCAAGCTTGATACTCTAAACATTGCACAGATTTTTCGTATTTGGTATGAATCACCAGAAGTGCTCGTTCACGGGAATCGCTGAGATTCCTACTCGAAAACGACGATTTGGTTGTCCAACGTGCTCGATTCTAGTGGGAGTGTATAGCGAAGTGGTGCATCAGGTAGTTGGTCGCTGTCTAATACACCCCGGTGGCTTCAACTAGAATCAAGGACGACTGAGATGCCAAGTATTGCTGAGGTGATATCAGCTTACGATAGCCATCTCAGATAGCTCAAATAGCCAGCGTGTTGCATCATCAACCTGTAGTAGTCAGGATAGGCATGAGTCACGAATCACAGTGGGAAATAATGCAAGGAATTGCACTGAAAATCGTACACCGGACTCTCCCGTCACGAAGATGCGGGAAATGGACCGTAGAAGTAGCGGTATATTTATTAAGAGAAATTAACGGGATTACATAAGATGTAAATGGAAATATAATTGCTCCAACGAGCATCAACCAATCGCTGTGCTTATTGTTCGAGCCACACGGCTGCTGTTTAAACTGTATGGTCACCGATTGATTGATATCGTTACTCCATGATTCCATTTCCTGAAACTGTAACGCACAGCCGCTTAGTTGACGTCATCTCGGAGGATTGACTCATCACACAAACCCCTGAGGCTGGGTTATGAATCTTGGTGACTTCGGCGAGTATGCACTCCAGATGATTCTTCTTCAAAGGTGAGTAGAAAGCTGGCTGTGAATGACAATTACGCTTTTACAAACTACACTGATCATATTTTTCGAAAGTTTTCTTCTTTATCGGAATCATTATTGATCAAGAACGTCTTCATTCACCCCAGTATTGTATATAGGTCCTTTTATTCTTGGTTATACGAAAATTTGGCGAATAACCCTATTCCAAGCACTCTTTGTACTACCAGTTGTTTGGAACAACATGCGCTCGATGACTAATGTTATCCTGACAATCCTGTGTAATTAATCGGACACTAACTAATGCATGCACTAATTTTGCTTTTTCTATCAATTTTCCACTGTTGAGACTGAAACGAGTTCACAATTCAGCTATTCATTTTGGCCCCAGTCAAGCAGAGCCCTGAGGTTCCGATCAAATCTTGTTTACACGAAACCGAAGGTGTTCATCGATCATTTCACCCGTCCACCACCCACTGTCCTGCTCTTGAAGCAAACACCACGAATTTACAACTCCAGTTCAGTGCAAAACACCTGACACACGTTAAACCAAGAGTGAATCTTCCTGTGCGGTGAATCACCATCACCTGTGAGAGTGTGGTGTGTGTGTGTGTGTAATAAACTATCTTTTAGCGAACAATCCTGTCCGCACGAGCCACACTCATCGATTTGACCCATTGTCGCGTCTTGTTGCTCGTGTGATAGTTTCAAATGACATGCATTCAATTGCTTTCTACTTCTTTTTCCGCGTGGCATCTCTCTCTCTGTACAGCATGCAAGTTATTTTTGCTCTACGCAGCGGCGATTACAACATTACAAATCAATACCAAAAGTCACGTGCTTCGGAGTACCTATATTTGACCATCTCTGTTTGGTACCGCCATCATTAGCTCTTTCTCTCAAAGTAGAAAGTCCATTCACTCCAGACCTCAATACTCACTTATGTGCGGTTTGTGATCCATTTTGTTTGCACTCGATATGTTCTTTTATTCGGTAATTTCTTTTCACTCGGGCGTTTTTTATGATAGTTATTGGAATTCTCATTTGTATATGCTGAATATGACTCATTACCAGTTGTGTTGTGACAGAATTTTCTGTTGCTATCGTGGACTGCAAGAATCGAACAGATGAATCACGTTCCAAGTGGTGGTGATGGTGAAGTGCGACGTTTCTGTTTCCGTGCGCGGCACCCGAGGAACATAGGGTTCAAACAAAATTCCAGGATTTCGACTTGAGTCGTCCCTCGGAATTCTCTGGCTTGTGTTACTGGTTCTCATCACTCTGCGGTCCGTCTGTGTAATTTTGAACTTTACTCCCGGCTAGAATTCCGCAAATGAAAGGATGTGGACAGACTTTTTACATTCTTTTATATTTTTCACATGTAAACTATGGTTTGTAACGCATTTGTCCACACATTTAAAAACTGTATGTTAAATGTACATCTGAGAATCAACTCTTTAAATTTGTTCACCGGAATTCCGAAGTGGATGGTGCTAGAAACTAAGAAGTCACAAATATGATCAACTGTCTCTATCAGCGGTACGTTTGTAAACAAGGATTCCACATCGAAGGATATCATAGTTTTGTTGAGAACATTGAGGTTTTCTATCTTCTCTCTTCCCAGGCTATGTTTAGTAATCTTTCGGCGTACTGGTTCTAGTAGTTCTACGATCCATTGTGCGGTGGCATGATATGGCGAACTTGACATGTCAATTATGGGTCGTATCGGAACGTTTAGTTTATGCACGTTCAATACTCCATAGAACCGCGGCGGCGAGGATCCAGTCGGAACCAGCTTTTCGAAAACCGCTTATGATATGTGACCTTCTATATTTAGTTCTTTTAAGACGGACGTTAACATAGATTCCGTTTGCTGTGTCATGTCTTTCTTATGTGATCTAGCGGAAAATTTTGTGGAGTCGCAAAGGATATTCTCTAGTTTAGAGTGGTAATCAGTTTTGTCCAGTAACACCCAGCCCGCCCCTTTATCCGGTCGAGACATTATGATATCCTCGTTGGAAGTGAGATGTCTCATGGCGTCGATATGTGTCTTTGTCAAAATAGTTCTTGTCTGTACTTTTGTGTTGTGATACTGGTGGCAATAGTGTACTAGAGATGTTTTGAGTTGAGTTGAGTTGAGTTGAGTATGGCTAGGTGTTAAATCGCTGAGTTGATGCATGAGGCTCTCAAATTGTCTCTATCTCTATCTGGTGAAATTGCCGTTCGAAGGCACAAAATTTAGGACCAAGGGACAAAACTTCAAAGTGCAAATTATTGAGTTGGACAGATGATTAGTTGTGTACTTACCTTTCCGAGTCATTCGCCAAGTTCGACTGGGGACTGCTGGTCTGGAGGCTGTTTACTAGTTTGGAGTAGTTTCGTTCAGTAGCTTTGGTGGTTATATCCATTACGTAGTGCTGGAAGAGAGACTTGTATTCCCCTGGGAGTTGGTTGGCGGATAAAGAGTACTGGGTCGACAAGCGGTCTATTTCGATCATTTCCTTCCGAGCAGCGTCCATCAGGTTCAGTGCATGTCGTTTCAGAGTTCTGGATGTCAGTTGAATATGACAACGTCATAGATACTTCCAAAAGAGACAGTTGATCATATTTGTAACTTCCTAGTTTCTAGCAACATCCACGTCGGAATTCCGGTGAACAAACATTTTTAAATGTCCGAAAATCTCTATAAATATTAGGTCACAGGAAAACTCACTCCCCAACGAGAGATAAAATTCGGCTACACTGTGTAGATTTCAAGATTCGAAATCTAAGTCTGCCTTAGCTTTCGGCATTGGAGACCACAAAGTTGTTAGTACATTTTTCGGATGAACAGGAAGCTCGCAGGTAAGACTTGGAGCGCTTTATTGTGATACTAGTCGAATCATTCTAGCACTCTGCATTGTCTATTTGCAATAAATTTGTTGATCACTTCGTGATGTTTTTATTTGTTCCAACACGGTCCGTGAATACACCATTCTCTGCACAGTTTATCAAACACCCAATTCTCACTTGATTTGATTATATTATTGACTATTGAGCATAAATGCATTTGCTTCTCCTGTTCGTACAGGATGCCCCTCTGCAATCCTCTGTCTCTCTTTCGCTTTATTCCTCTTTTTCACAAGTTCTATCACCAGACATTTACGGTCGATTTGTATTGAATCATAGCCACTTGAGTCATGTCATTCCACGGATCACGTGTTTTCTCGAGTTCGATTATCGTCCAAGACAATCTCAATATTTCGTACAAATCAATATCGAAATTTTCTCGCTAGCCAGATCATATCTGGTGATCTATCAATTGTATTCACCTCATCACCAGGTTTATCAATACGATTCATCAATCCTCAACTATCTATGACAATGACAGTACTCATGTTATCCTAATTGTCGACTGGCCACCAAAGTATTGCGTGCAATAATATCAACTTGAACCAGGATTGCAATATTTTACACAATAACATATATATATATATATGTGTGTGTGTGTGTGTGTGTGTGTGTGTGATACCGTGATTTTCATCATATCTCATCTTTTCAATCTCCAATGGTTTGAGTTGCACTCACGGAAATGAATCTGGTATTGCCCCTCACTACAGCACACTTTTACTGTTGCTTCCATTAGTCGAGTGTCTTCTTAGTGTGCGCACAACTTCACGATTTAGACAACGGTTATTGGAGACGCGTCAATTTATATGAAAATAGAAAAATTTTTTAAATTTCCATATAAATGACTGTTAGGTATCACCTGATTCTTATAAGTTCATTCTATCGATAATTTTTGTCAGCCCTGATTTTCAGACACTTGAACCAGTCACTTTGGAATGAAGTTCGCTCGTTTGACAAGCAAATTTCATTTGTCCGTTCCTCCCGGCACAAACTACACCCTGGGCTCTGACGAGCATTCTCGAGATGACCGACTTATCTCTGTCTTCAACACGGAGAAAAGATTTTCAATCGCAATCACATCCGAGTTTTTGGGCGGAAAATGAATAGATGCGATTTTGGTTCTTGTCAAACCAAAAATTGTTTAAATGTGAGCAAACAGTTTATTATGTGAGATCTAAACGACTTATCTGACAAACCTCTCAGGGGACATTTATATCCTTCGTTTTGCCTGCTCACAAAATATTTGCAAACTGTTCATGGAAAGCTGAGTTGACATATTCATATCCCACTAATATTGTATTACAAGTTGACTCGCTTGAATTGGAAGAATGTAAAAAGACAGTAATATCACTATTATTATATTTCACACCTCTGAGGCCAGTCTGCGTGTCCAACAAATCACGGTATAATGATTTTCTTAAAAATAAAAAAGTCCCATGATTTGCATTTAAGCGGAATACTGTCAGGTTGCACAGGTCAGTGAATTTTCTTAGGAAATTTACAATCGGACCTTCGCCTAGCCAAAGTCTGTCCCGCAAGGCAGGGAGGGTGGCAGTGGGGGCCGAGGTCCAGTTCATCGGACCATAGACAGTCAAAGTCAAAGTTTTATTATGGGAATAGATTACAAGCTGGTGCTTCTCTTGTCCCATAGAATGCTTACACAGATGAA
>UZAN01046010.1:0-17822 GCA_900618425.1 Echinostoma caproni
TGGACGCTCGATTGGCCCGTGGCCACTACCAGGCCTGTGCAACCTGACCTGACCTGACCTAACTGTCCTGTTCTGTCCTGTCCTGTCCTGTTCAAACTGACTGAATGAACTGACTGCGGTACGCAGGGGGCAATTCAACATACTTTCTCGGTTTACGCAGTGGTGTCATCTCTGGGCCGGAAGTATCGGTTGGGATTTATGATAGAAATCCGGATCGTACTAAAATATTCATTCTTTGTAGTAGCCTTACAGGGCCGCATTCACTCGTGTTCGCGAGAAAGAAATATTTGTATATACCAACAAAATATTTTGTTGTTTTTTCGTCGCGACGAAATTCCGCGGAATTTCGCTCTCCAAGTCGTGATTTTCCAAAATAGTAGCTCAGAGCGTCCCGGACAGCATTTTATGCACTTAAAAATCCTAAAATTGATTATCCACTTGATAAACGTGCAACAAATATATATTCCGAGGGTTATTTCCGTTTAAGACGTGGAACGTATTTTGATTGTTAAGACGCCTACTCTGTACACAGAGTAGTCATTATTCAGGGGTAAATTCGAACAGCTATATTTTCGATAAATTAAGAGTGGAGTATTAAAAGTAAAACGGGTCCCTAAAATATAAACAGGTGAGTAATAAATGTATTTGAAGTAGATGTAAAAGGGTGAATCGTAGGAAAACGCGCATAGCCCTGTTGCAGCCCGACGTTATTTGCTTGAAATTTCTCTCCAAAAGTCTGCCTTGCATGAAGCGCTATAAAGCGTTTTATTCCGGCGTTTTTGCGGACAGGGAGGCTGAGTTGCCATATATGTCGGATGCATCCACGACGCCGGTGGCAACCCAACGCTCACTAGCTTAGAATAGGCTTCCGCTCTACAACATTATTTTGAAGAGTCGTGCACTGTGGATCTGGGCGATATCCTGCCGACGCGCAGTATCACGGCGGAGTGCCCTATAGTTAAATTCCTTATCGAACCACAGGACGGGAAGAAAATATCGAAGCGTTAGACAGAGACAAATCCAGGGGCGGGTGTGGATAGAAGAATGAGATCAGGAGGTACGCGAGCAGCTGTATTTGTGAAACTGAGCTTGGTCTGGCCTCTATCGATTATTGTTTCAGGCATGATTGGATATTCGGCTGTGAGGAGCCATCCTGTGTAACTCGCAGCGTTATGGAGGCACGCAAGCCATCACACCACGTCAAGGTGCAGTCTCTTTTGTGATGGGGTCATTGAGCTTTGTCACACCTAACGATTGTAGTGTTTCTTGATCTGAAAGAAGCCTTCGACTCAGTTGACCGCAAAGCTCTAATGGGCTCACTTCTTCGAAAGGAATGTCCCAGAGGTATTTTAACTTACTGAGGTTACTGTACTCATTCGTGCAACAGTGAGGGTCTGTAATGAACTAAGTAGGTCGTTCTTCAAGGGTGCCTCATTTCGCCATTTCTGTTCACTTTCGTCGTAGACTAAATACTGAGAAATGAACCAAGTGGTTCAAGGACCCGGTTATAACCCCGGACATTGGCTTTTCGTTCCCGCATTTTGGTCGGAGAATACCTGCGCCACGAAAAGACTGTGAGTAGGTCTTACTTCATTTAAAAATGATGGACATCCGAGATGGCGTGTGAGAATTCAGCGGTTAAGCGATCAGACTAAACATCGAAGTTAATTCCTTGCTGAGACGCTTGTGAGGGTTAGCAAAATAGTTCTTTTTGCGGTAAGGATTTTTTGTGGTTAACGGAATCCGGCGTGTTCATTTTGTGAAGCTCATCAAACCTACATGGCCAACAGATGGTGTAGTTGTTTCCTCTTTTTGGCCATGCGGAACGTCGCTCTATGCGAAATCCTTCGATACAATACAATGTGAAATAGTTGATCGAGCTCTCCCATAACTAGCATGTGCTAGTCCTTCTCTTTGATACACCTGGAATTCAGCCACTTTATTATCTCCTCAGAGAGGCTGAAAATCGTCTTAACATAATATTCCACATTCTAGTTGCAGACGAGTGAACTAGTAATTTTTGTAGTTCCTGAGATTATACAATTTATTGATAAATCTGATTGATTTTACCAGTTTGTCTGAATTCTGGTGTTTTCCCGGCTCATAGTCTCACATTTTTACAAGAAATAATCTAGTCATTACAGATCAGTTGCTACTCGTAAAACTATTCCAAAGTCTATGGGAATGTGTTGTGTTTTTCACTTGTACGTGTTTAGCCATCAAATCAAGTGCTTTTATCTATCTATTTCAGATTACCAAATGATGATGACAGTTCCGCGTACGATTATTTTCCAAATGCTTTGTATTTTCTGCCTATGTTTATCTATTTCACATTCCTGGCAGGTAGGCAACATTCTTTTGGTCAGAAAAACGATATTGGTGCCTTGAATATTATTTGTCGTGTCAGTTGAAACTTAAAGAACACAAGTGTTCTGTTTCATCCTTATATGAGCTTTCTGCCTATGGGGAGGAGGGTACAGTGCATGCGTTAATCGCTGCGGATACGCAAGTTCGACCTCCTGCCTTACTTTTGATTTATTCCCCCGAATTATGGTCTACCGTGGATGTAAATTGTACCGGCTTTGACAATGTGTCAAACACGGAAGAATTTCGTAATTCTGTGCACGTAAAAGGTCACAAAGCTTCATACGGAATGCTATTTTACGAAGTAAGTGAATCACCTGTCGGGAATCATTTCTCTACAAAACGGCACTTCGTACTCGTGCTTATTTGGCTTTTTACTTTTGATTACTTATTCTTTTCTGTTGCTGAGAAATTTGTGCACTGTTGCACTGTTTCAAACATTTCACATCAACTCTATAGCTTTTCTCCGAATGCAACACTGAATGCGTTAGAAAAGCTCCCGAATTGGGTGGGATTCAGTTCGCAGATGTTTCGTGCCTTGATAGCTAATTACACAAAATGTCTTTCTGAATGCCTTGGAACCCGAACTACTCAAAGCACTTCGGGTTAAGCAAAGAGTATTCAAAACACTGCAAAAAGACAGCTTTACAACTGCAGTTAAGTTTGAGTACAATGTAATCGGACGAGAAACACCGAGGTTAGGGGCAGGGTTTTAGGTAATTGCAGCCACCCACTGGGACGATTGGTCGACCTACACCGGTTGCGTTGGTTGGGCCATATGTCACACATGTCACCACGTCACGGAACGCGGTGAGCGCTGGGTGAAACAAATAATGAATGGTCAAAATAAAACCGGACATAAGTGCATGAAAACTCTGATCAGGAAACGTGCCCACATAGATCGCATTTGGCTTCATGGATGGAGACCTCGGGATCAACGTAGCGAATGCTTAGCACCACCAAATGACATTACTGAGTGTCGTAAACTGTGATGCTCATGCATCTAATCAATATGCTTTCAGCCTTAGCGTACATTGATTTTCCATATTCACATTGACACTACTTTCGACATTCACATCTTCCGTTCAATTCTTCATCCAAATGGGCGACCCCAAGACAACAACAAAACCGCCTCACGAAGGTGCACGGATAATGGTGGTTTAAACTGAAGCTGGAAACTGTGCAATTTTGCATTTGGTAGCCCGCTACGGACCTATGGAATAACTTTAGCGGTGGTTCGTTTTTGCGAACTCACCCATCGTGCGTGATTCAGGATAAAGCTGGCAAAAATAGCTTAGCGAACTTTGATAATTCGTCATTTCCCACCCCACCCCGCCTCGTCCGATCCTCTACATCTGTGTCTTCTCATCCGTCCTCCCCATAGGCCTGTGTCTATCATGACAACAGGGACAGTGCACAAATCGGGCCCGATGTGAATTGCCATACGTATTTAGGAAGTAACCTGGTCTGGTCGGTATCGACAGAACAGAATGATGTTTCGAACCCAACATCTCTCTCTGCCCATTTGCGGGCGGTAAAACAGGCCGGGACTGAAGACGATTTTCTCCCAAGCGGTTCAATCCAATTGAACGTGAGTTGCTTATTTTCGCGAACTGATTTTACTGTTACAATTGATAACAAAAGACAACAAGGGCACAAACTAAACCAAAGATGTTGAAACCTATTGTATTAAGAGTATCAAGTCAGACATAACAAGAGTTATGTGCTAACCGCCAGCTCCGCTTGATGCTAAGATTATTGTGCCAGTTCTTCTATACAACCTTTCGAGGTAAGATGTTTATTTTATCGTCTTTTGATTGATTGTATCCCTAATCGTCTTCACATAGAAACAGGCCAGCGTACAATTTGAACTAATCATAAATCCTCAGCAGCATGTTAGCTAATGTGGCAACTTAAAGAGAGACATGCATTTTGGAGCGAATAGCTCAATTTCAATTGAAAATTGGTTTTCGGTGAACTCAAATAGCTTGGATGGTCTCATAGTCTCTTTTTTAAACTCAAGATAACAAAACTGGGTTGGGGTCTAAAAGACTGCAACTGGCTGGTTGGAGACACTGAAGGATATGGCAGCGAACCAATAGTAATGGCGTTCTTGTTGTTATTTCTTGAAGAGATTTGTTTGCACAATTATTTTGCGCACTCTATGTATTGACCGTAGATGTTCAAGTTCTTCTCCTCCCTCCAATTAGGCCTAATCCCTCCATTTTGTGTGCGTTGTGAGCTTGACAGCGATCAGTGAAGTTCGCCGTGCTGTATCTCCTTGTACGATGATAATAATACTGAACATTACCAATCTCTCACCGAGGACGTTTTTCGAGTCTTGTCTTTTTGCAATAAATAATTTCAATACGCGCGTTTCTCTCTTCAAATTTGTCACGCACGGTTACCAGATTTGGTATCGATTGTTCTTGTCTTGAAAAGATATGGTTTATTCAGAAACAGCGGTGCTTGGAATGGTGGCACACATACACTTCCAGATATCAAAATATATATCACCCGGCGGACGCACCACGAATGAAGTTTCGGCTCGTATACGGAAGGCTTGATTAACATTTACAACTTGAGACATCGGTGGTGCTGTCGCGACATCCGGTTGTTTATGAAGTGTTGAGTATGTACTGCAGCAGTTCAACCAGTGCTGCAGAGACTTGGCCATTACGAAAACAGGAAAAAGATGTACTGTCACTATTTGAACGCTACTCTCTACACCAGATTGCACGATACTGGTTCAGTTTCAGTTTATACAACCATTAACCATTCACTTTCGTGCACCGGTCTTGGTTGCTGTCTTTTGGTGCCCCATTTGGATAAAAGAGCCGATTGAAGGTTGGAATGTTGAAAGCAAATTCAAGCGGAAGATGTAGAATTCATATAGGATGGTGTTAGGAGAATAATGAGTGGATGCATGAGCGCCACTGTTTGCGACACACAGCCATATCGCTCATTGTCTCTGATCATCGGTGACCATGATCTCAGAGTCCCCAGCCAGGGAGTCTAATGGGGCCTATGTGACCTAGTCTCCTGGTTAGGGTTTTCATACCCTCATGCCGGGTCTTCTTTTGACCACCCTTGACCTTTTTACTGGTGGGATAATGGAATAATCAATGCTAAAGTTATGTGCGAAATTTTAGGTAATCGTGCTACGGTTTCATCGATCAAGTTGGTTGGGCTGTGTGACACATGTTAGGAAGTAGATTATCATATTGCACGATCTTTGCTGAGGCAGGTAATGGATGGAAAATTTAAGGGTAGTCAAACTAAGACCTAGTTTGAGTTTATGAGATGATTCGCTTGGAAGCTGGATCACATGGGTCGCATTTAGCCTTGTGGATGGGAACTTTGGAATCAGCGTAACACATCTTTAGCGATGCCAAACGATACGGTTAATTGTCATAAACAACTACGCTTGTGTATCTATTTCAACCTAGCCTACATCAATTCTCTATGTTCACATTGACACTACTTTCAACTTTCCAATCCTCCCTCTACTTCTTCATCCGAATGAGTAGCCAAATAATGGCAACCAAAACCTTGGCACAAAATTAAATTGTTTACCGGGTGTATAAACTGAGCTGAACAGAAGATGTCACTTTTAAATTTACCGCACTAATTCATTGGACCATTGACGTTGGAAGCTATCCTTTTGAGAACTGAATTGGATGTAATTTTTGGTTTGCTTAACAGAAAACGATCAACTAACATACATATTTGTCTGTTTAACAAGATGTACTAGATTAATGGAATCAACAATGAAATATGTGCGTAGTCCAGGTCTTTCCTCCTCTAGTGAAAGAAAATTATCCCGCTACGCTTCCTCGTTAGGAAAATAGGGAACAAAAGTTTGAAGAAGCAAATGATATTGACCTTTAAGGTCAACCGGTATATGGTTCACCCACCGTGTCATAGCCATTGTGACGTTCTAAAATTCGCACCGGCACCTTATTAACAAAAAAAGACCAAAGCTTGTGACTGGCGATCTCACACACAGTAGTTTTTGATTAACTGCACGGTGCATGCCTCCGTGTTGATCTGCTTTTTCACACCAAATTGTGCTTGCTCTACGCGTGAGGCAGTATCAATCAGAGTAAACAAAATAACCTTCGCTATGTTACCTTTTGGCGAAAGAAACACACTGTGTCCTATGTGATCTGATAGGCAATGCCTTAGCAAGTACTTTTGAATGAATCACACGTACACGTCCGTGATAAACGCACAGGCAATCACAGCTTGGGCACTACTGATTTTCCCGCCGTTTGGTAGCCACTGCCGAACCTTTTATAAGCGCTGTCGATCGTTCAGTAGTCACTGACTGTACGTTATCATCCGCACCCCAGGGGCGAATAAACACTTGTGACATCACTAATGTGCAAGACCCAACTACGTGACACGGCAGCCAATCATGATTTGCGTGAAACTTTCCTACTGGAATAGAAAGGAGGGTACAATCAGAAAAATGTACTTACTGTACATTGTACATTGTTCAAAAATGCGGGTTCTGAAGGTTCAATCTGGGTCAGCTGTGCCTGTCACATACAGCACAAGAAAGGGGTAAAATTCAGTTAATTCTCCTGTTTAGTTGACAGCACCACAATTTCCAACACACACTCTTCGACGGTTTGATCTTCTGGAATATCCTGATTTTCATCTTTGTCTCGGTTCATTTAACACACATTGAAAAGCATTCTCAATCGGATTAGAAATGGGATATATCGATACTTGATAACCCATTTGTCGATAAATTATATCATTGTCATAAAGCCACAGCAACCTCTGACTGTTCAGTTTCCGCTTTCGAGGAATGCTCCTGAAAAAGTCTGTTAAGATCTTGGCGTTTATTCCAGATGGGCCAGGCACCATTTTACCTAATAAGAACCGAATTTTTATCTGAGCTTATGTTTTCAAAGAAATAAGAGATAATTTTAAAGAAAAATGACTTTTTCTCACTTTTTCTCTTCTTCTTATTCTAGTAGAGAATTTTCGCGTGACTTAGGCTTGACTGTCAAGTCACGTAATTGGGTCAAAACTTCAGACGTTCTGTCAGGGGTGTCAAAAGACCACCAATGCTAACGTAGCTAGTGGCTATTGGACGACCACTAGAGGTAGCTTGACGACTTAAAAACATGTGGACTGACGAGTCTCCTTGCTGAGACCAAGTAGTACCAAAATCTGATCAAGTTTTCGGTTTCTCGTAGTAATTGTCTTAAATTTCTGGACTCTTCTTCATGATAGGTTTCTCACATTTCACTCAAATTCTACCGAAATCCGTCACGTGATTCACGTTCTACAAACGCCTTGACCTTTTTCTGGGACGGAACGACGCAGCTGGTTTGTGTTATTTGATCCGTCCGCACAGAGGTAGATGGCCAGAAAATCTCGCATCGTTCTAGTTTACCCAATTGTACCAATTCAAATTCTTCATTTAATCGCGTTTTTGTATGATAACTGGACTTATTACCAACATAGTCATCGTTTTAACAAAGCATTAGCTTACTTTTGGAATATAGAGTGAATGTATAGTCAGAAGTGGTCAGGCGACTATTCGGTCTTGGTAAATGTACTGGTGATATGCATCTCATCGTATGCAAGGAAAGAGCATCTCATGCATATGGGATCGAACCGAGAATAGATTGCTTTTAGCCTCATTCGGAAATGCATTTATCCGGATTCATTCCGATTATGGTGTCGTCAATAGACACCAGCTGACGCTTTGATGGAGAAGGAAATGATTTTAAATGCTCAGACGATCTTATTCAATGAAGAAACGAACACTATTGATGCTAATCCTAAAAAATTGAAGGCAGTCCCATTTTGATGATACTCATCTCGTCTGTGTGAGAAACTCTGAGGCCAGTATGTTTTTTTCCTATCTCCCCCCCACCCCCATCCTCACCCCGCTTCCCATCGGACATCACAATTATAGTCTGCTTCGCATGTATTCCCTGTTTCGCCGTACCGCTTACACGTGGCCAATTAGTTTGGGGGAAAACTTTATATATATATATAGCTGTACTGGACTCGTGAATCTGTTACTATCCACTATCCTTTTGTCTAACTGAAAATCGGAAACGCTTTATTCTGCCATTAATGACTTTACTGTGCAATAAGTAAGTCATTTTGAGGAACATTCATGCCGAATAAAATCACACCCGAAACAGCATATATACACAGGATGTATACCTTTTCCGGTCTGGACTCAATCCTTTACCCACGACGCACAAACTTTATTTTTTAGAGGTTGATATTGCAAAGCTTGGTGAACAAACGAGGTGTGGCGTGGTCGTACGTCGCGCAATAGACCATCGTGATTGTGCCCAACATCAATAAGATAATGGCAATAGTGGGGAGTACTGGTGTCAGTTGTATTCATTGTTCACTTCTCTAAGCAAAGTGCTCTTGAGCAGAACTGGGGGATGGCATTCTTTATTTCATTGTATCCTGTCTTGATTTCCTTCAAGACTTATTAGCACAAAACAACATACCATTTATGTTACATTAGGGTTTTTTACTCACAGAAGTAGCGCGTTTTGGTTTCGTTTCCATTGCATTGCCGTCATGTGGCATTCTATTCGTCCGTAATAGGGTGATGTGAACACATTTTGACAGGCTGAAGTGATTTTCTTGTATCCAACCCTCATGTGTACGTATACGACAGCGTTAATGTGGATGCAAAAAACTTAAATGTGCACGCAGAGGTGATAATTTGAGAGAATTTACCAAGCATCTCGACCATTGCAGCTGTGGATCGGGAAAACAAACCTCAAAACAACGCAGAATGAAGTAATGAGTTCGTCAAATGTTTGTGTAGAATTTTTGATAAGAATCCAGCAAGTACGCTGAAGCATCTTGAACGAAAAATGAATGAGGAAGCGGTAAACACATCGATTAGTACGACATCTATTGGTCTTTTGCTGGATGGACATCACTATTCAATAAAAAAACTGACTATTAAACCCGTGGAAGAGAACTCGGACACTGTCAAAGTCAAATGCACACAGCGTACCGATTGCACCGTTGAGGTGATGCACTGCTGAAATTAATCACCATCATCGTCACGAGTAATTTGTCTGACTAGTTGTTTGCTGATAAAGTGTAAATGTTATGAGGAAGTAGAGGGATGCGTTTGTGTGTGTGTGGTAAACTGCGATTAACCTCGATTATCTTTAGGTTTTATGTTTATGTGTACGGCCACTTCACAAACACTGATGATGTCACCTCTGATGGTGATGAGACGTTTGCAAACAAATTAACAAGCTCGGTGAACAGGCGAAATGGAATTTTGTTTCTATTTCACGATCAATCGACCTTTTGACTTCATCGACTGAGTGTTGACATGTATCACAAATCTGGGAGAACTTCTAAACTATTCCCTCTTAAACAAAGTGCAATGAATTCAATGTGCTACTCCAAACTTGACTTTGCTATCAGAATAAATCAGTGTCTCTTTCGGGATTTTTGATGCAAAGTGTCCGTGAGAACACGTCGTCATCCTGTCTCGTTTATCCAAGTCGTTCCATTGTTAATTGAAGGGACTGAATGCTCTTTTCTCATGCGTCGTATTTTGAAACCTCAACTAAGCACGTCTGCATGCCTTTTGGTGTACACAGGTGAGTAGTATCATCATCATCATCATTGTACAGCGTAATAAAGTGAAGCGACCTTCTCTGATCGCTGCCAAACTCATAATGCATACAAGGTAAGTGAGAATGTTTTAGGAGGATAGGGATTGAGCCTATTTTTAGAGGCGAAAAAAGAAAATGAACCTATATGATCAACACAGAGAGCATAGTCCAACCGGACATACGTTTTATTTCAAGTATTCTGGTCTAATAAGAAGTGATAACAGGATCACCATCGCTGTAGGTTTTGCTACCGTGACCTTCATTGTCTCCAACCATCCAGTTACGGAGTCTTTTGAACCCCAACCCGGAAGACGCGAGGCACCTATTCTATCCAATCGCTCTGTGTATTTCCTCATGCCGCATCTCCACGTCATCTACTGGCCTTCACGTGGCTTTCTCCAGTCTGTAACAGCCATTGCAAATAAGGCGCGCTGCAATAGACGACCGTCGGACATACGCAAAACGTATCCCAACCAACGGAGCCTTATTAGGTTGAATTCGATGCGGTAGCGATTTCGTGTTCGATGCATTCCCCTAATACCCTGCGACTTCTAAGTTACTAACCCGCTCACTCCATCCAACCAAGGATAGACTATGTGAACATCGATTGTCGAAAATTGATCCGAAATAATCAACTAACTGTCTCGGCTCCTGTTGTTGTTGATGTTGTGTGAACCTAATCGATAACGTTCGTTTTAGCATTTTTGTGCGACAAGAATTGTTGATGGTTTTCATTATCATCGTATTGGGTATGAGTTTTCACTGGTGAAAGTTGAGTACTTCGATTACCAGCTCGATATTTACGTTCCGACCAACAAGGATACGTTCATGGTTATCATAATCAGTCTTTAGTAAAAGGAGTGAACTCTGATTTAAAATGCCTCTTGCTCTCTATTCAGATGGATCAAATTGACATGGGCATATTGCTGATCAATCAGGAGATAGTGTTGTTCCGGTAGACAGTTGAGTGGCATTAATTTGTGCAACAGCAACCAAAAACGGCGCACGAAAGTGCATGGTTAATGGTTGTATAAAAGGAAACTGAACTTGTGCAACGATCAGAACCGTCGATGGAAATTCAAACCTTTACAGAAGACTTTTGCATTTTTCTCAATCTCCGAAGTGCATTCCCGGAATGATCTTTGTTTTCATAGTCAGTTTTGAGTCGAGACGGGCAAGGTTTGGATGGCAGAATTCGGAGAAGTGACTCATAAACCCGTTTTTTGGTCACTCTTGGTGGGCTCACGTTTCCAATTTTCAAGGGTGAAACGAATCTTGACTCACCCCTCTCCTTTTTGGTCTGATGAATTCGGTGCGACCTTGCGGCACGATTATGTGAATCTTGACACAGGCACACAATGTGGTTTTCCTCTGCTTTCTTGGTCTCTATGAACGGAACCAACGCACTTTGTTTTGCACATATTTTGGTACCAGAAATCGAATTAAGTGGTAAATGTTGAGTGCATTTTTGGGTAGACTTTTGATAAGCATTTCCTGCACAGTGGAACGCGAAACGCGACCGTCGCTGTCGCTGGTATCAAAATTTCCCACGTTCTCAGCACTTTTTCGGTTTTCCACCGACTGGTTTGTCAGATTCGACCTTGTGATTTGTTTTTTAACCAAAGGTACAACCGAGACCTTTTGAATTTGTGATTGGGAAATCTTATGAAGTTCACTTTTCTGTACAATCGACTGCATGACATGTGTAGTAGTAAAGGACAATGAAGTTTCAAGGGATGGAATACCTGTTCGAGGGCAGTGGAGCTGAACACTACGTGTACCATCAGAGGTTTTTGCACGGGCCTCCGGTGCACTCGGAGGGCATTCGAATTCCTGTATGAAACGAGCCATCTGCTCATTCGCAGAATTGCCCCGGTATCTATCCAAGGCAGCGCGACACCCTTCAATGACTTCTCATCCAAATTCAACCGGTCCAACAGTAGCCTACCTTCGATACCGGGTTAGAATCGTAGTGATTTACCACATAGTTCATTTGCAAGTTTCACTGAAGGATTGGATCCCAGCAAAAATGCAACTTAATCCACGAACGTGGTCTTCCATGTATTCCCATCTACATCAGATGGTTTGAGAAAAGGGTCATTCAAAAAATTCCTGCGTGGTAAACGGTAAAACAAACATTTTTCACGTTCAGTGGCCGCACGTTTACAATGGAGTGGAGAAAATTGCAAAGTTTGCGTCTAAATCACTGTCGGTGACTGAGAGAAAGTATTCCACGGGCGAGAAGGAAGCGCTAGCATGCGTATGGGCCATTGAGAAATGGCATCTGTACTTATTTGGTCGTTATCTGATCGTTCCTGCTTGTTCCCCGAGTTGTGGTCCAAGTAAAAGAAGACAGCGAATTAAGCAGTACGCTTATTGTAATTGACAAATATGTAGCGGGTTCGCAAACCGGGGAACAAGTAAGAAAAGACAACTTGTAGGAAGGAAGGAAGGCAGACAGGCAGAGTACGGCTCACACGTTTCACTACATGCGAATGCCGTCAAGCCAGCATTCCAACGGTCAGTTAATTGATCAATCAATCAATCTGGCCACAGTCATGTATGACAGGGGAACCAGTCATTTGTAGGCCCCATCACTTCTTCCATAAATTTGTTCGAAATAAGTAGTTCGTGAAACAAGGGAAAACAAACAGAATGCAATTGTAAATGTTCGTTTGATCTTGGCCTTGTTCGCGACTCTACTCTCTGTACTGGTAACGATTCATCGGAAATCGAACTCTCGTTGATCTCCTACGGGCGGTCCATAAATATACTCCGGTTCCGGTTTTATTACCTGTCTTGTCCGGGTTCGGTGAGGTTGTGGGAGACTCATCCTTCAGCAGCGACGCATAGAGTCGTCTTGCATTTACCTTCGAACCATCCGCCAACGTCTAAGTTCCTGGCATGCAAACATTCTGGACTTTCATGGGTCCGGTGAGTTTAAACTTACCTTTCCTTTTTTTGATTGCCACACCCGCACATGTTGACTCACTCTGAGCGGTTTTACAGTGCGATGATATGATGTTTGATACCTGCATCACCTGTGAGCTTCATCCGGTTTTCCGGTTTCGCGCGGCGGAACTATCGTGTTCAATTTTGTGCGGACTCGTCTGCCGAGTATCAATTCCGCCAAAGTCTTTTGAGTTGCGGAATGAGGAATTGTTCGGTATGTACTGAGAGCAATTAGGAGTGCGTCTTCCTAGGAGGTTCCTTCCTGTTGGATGGTTTGCATAGATTCCTTTAGGGTTCTATTCAGACATTCGACCATCCCATTCGCCGTTGGGTTGTAAGGAACTGTCATTGAGTGTTTAATATCGTTTACACGAAGGAAATCCTGAAACTCTTTACTGCTAAACTGTGGGCCATTGTCGGTCACTATCTCCTCCGGTAGACCGAATCGTGCAAATACGGTTTTGAGCCACTTGATGATGACGGAGGAAGTTACTTCACCACACAGGATAGCCTCAGGCCATTTACTGTAGAATCAAGTGACCACAACAACATTTTGTTTTCCAATAGAACCTCGTTGGAAGGGACCCATTATATCAATTGCCAATTTTGCCCATGGGCGCATGGGATACACAATTGGTTGTACCGGCGCAGAGATTGAGTTTGCTGATTTATCAGAGTTTTGGCATGCAGAGCAGTTCCTGACTGCTGCTTCAACAGGGGAGTTTAATTCGGGCCACCAGTAATATTCTGTCACACGTGTCTTGGTGCGGACTATACCGGGGTGTCCTTCATGTGTACACTGTACGATGGTCGGTATTAAACTGCGAGGTGCAACGTATCTGTCCTCGCGAATTACACAGTTGTTGATAGTTGCTAGTTCATCGCGCAGAATGTGGTACGGAATGAGCTCCGTAGAAAGTGATCCCTTATCTGGCCAGGATGATTCGAGGTACTGATTGACCTGTGTTGGAACCAAATCCACTTCTGAATGTTCTTTCAGTAAGCGTCTTGTAATCGCACCGTATTGACGGTTTTCTAGTTGAGAAATAATTTTTTTATCCTCAATATCTTCACCTTCACTTAAGTCGTTCATCGGAAGGCGTGATAGTGCATAAACTACTAGATTCTTTGATCCTGGGATAAATTGTATTTCGAAATCATAATTAAGGAGTCGAGCGTATCAGCGGCTGATTCGTAAGGGTCTGTGACCTTTATCGATCGCCACGACCGTGTAAGCTAGTTAGCGCAGAATGATCAGTTCTCAAGGTAAATGGACGACCAAATAAGTACAGATGCCATTTCTCAATGGCCCATACGCATGCTAGCGCTTCCTTCTCGCCCGTGGAATACTTTCTCTCAGTCACCGACAGTGATTTAGACGCAAACGCTACACTTCACTGCATCGTGATCTTCGGACAGTATGCCTCCCAAACCGACGTCGGAAGCATCGGTTGACATAATAGTTCGGATTTGTTCGTTGAAAAATTCTATCGTCGGCGCTGTAGAAACCATAGCCCGTTTTATTTCAAAAGACGTTTGTTGTTTCGAACTCCATTCACATATTTTGTTTGACCTCATAAATCTCTCAAGTGATTCTGTGATCGTTGGAAACGTGACGCAGATAGTATTGACATAATCCGAGAAATTGCTTCACTTGATTAGGGGTTTGGGACTGAAGGCACTTCAGTATCGCTTGTACGTTTTCGAATTTCGGGCGGATGCCCTCAGAGGACAATGCGTAGCCAAGGAACTCAATTTCGTGCACCGCGAAACGGCACTTCTCTACATTCAAGCGGAGGTTTAGGTCGTTAAGGCGGTGAAACAGAGCATATAAGTTGTTATCATATTCTTCTGCTGAGGATTCAAACACATAAATATCATCCATATAGGCAATACATCCCCGTTAGTCTGCTGGAGCCAGTGTCATAAGCTTTTGCCAGGCGGCAGGGGCACTGCTCAAACCCATCGGAAATACCTGATATTGATATAGTCCTTAGAAAGACTGTCAATGTCTTCGAGTCTTCCGTTAAAGCCATGTGGAAATATGCACTGCGCAAATCAAGTTTTGAAAACACTCATTCCAGACGTTTTGACTAGCAATTCTTTTGTTGTCGGGAGTGGAAACCTTTCTACGATGATCTGTTTATTCAGCATCCTCAGGTCAGTACATATTCGGATATTACCATTCTTCTTCAACACCGCAACGAGGGTGTGCAACCATTCGGAACATTGTATGGGTTCAATCCAACCTTCCTGAACCATTTTTTTGAAGCTCCTCAGAAACAGATTCTCGTTTGGAAAGGGGAACTGGTCGTGGCTGAGATATAGCAAAAGGAACGGCGTTGTGTTGAAGAATAATGCGATGTTTTACTCTAGGAATGTGACCAATGTCATTTTGAAACAACTTTGGGAAGAAGGATTTGTAATCAGGAATTTGAATTACGGAGATGCGCATTCGTTCTAAGCAGGGAGATACCTTTAAATCAACCATAGCGTTTCTGCCAAAATGTGGCTTATTGTTGTGACATGACACGTAAACTGCAACATCTTTTTGAAAGGAACTGTCCAGGAAAACTTTCACAATAACAAAGCCTAATATAGATACATAATTGTTTGAATAACTGCCAAAACTATAGAATTGTTGCAAGGACAAAGGACGAAGATGTTTCAAATAAAAGCTATGTGGGATAATTGTTATGGGCGATGCTGAGTCGAACTCCATTCTTAATGGAACGATACTATTAAACGTGTGAGCCGGACTCTGCTTGCCTGCCTTCCTACATACTGGTCAGTCCTGCTTGTTCCCCGGTTTGTGTATCAGCTACATGTTTGCTGTTTACAATAAACTTACTGCTTCATTCGTTGTGTGCTCATTTGCCTACTAAATTTTGGACACAACACATACCAAACCTTGTCTGTTTCACGAACGTTTCCATTGAGCGGAATGCACCATACTTATCCGTAAGCCGGTGTTATATATATTTATATATTTCACACACGTCTGACGCCAGACTGTGCCAAACAAGTCATGGTACAATGAGCTTCATGAAAAGAAAAGAACGTTCTATGATTAGCATGTAGGTTGAATACTATCAGGTTGCCCAGGCCAAGGCTGGTGAATTTTCTTGAGGAATCCACAACCGGAGCCTTTGGCTAGCCAAAGCCTGACCCGTAAGGCAGCGGGGCGGTGTGTGAAAACCGCAGTTCATTGTGGGCCGGTGTCCAGTTCATCGGATCATACGCCCTTCATACGGGGTCAAACATCTAAGGTGCCCAACACACCGATGCCCAATCGAGGTGGTGACTACCACAACTGGGGAGGTGTGTGGTTCGTACGCCTCCGCTTGATTGGTTTGGAATCAGGGTTTATGGCCAACTCCCCTAGGTCCACCAACCCGGTTATAGCCCCGGATATCAGTTCAAGTCAGTCAAGTCAAAGTACGCTGTATGCACCCGGAGGGTGAATTTGCAGCTATACTATTCGACTATTCGTCCTCTCACTTTGGTGGGAAAACACCTCCGCCACGAGAAGGCAGTGAGTAGGNGTGAGTAGGGCTTCCTCAGCAGAAGCTATTTGAGACACTTGATCGTATAACAGCATTTCGTAAGGTGCAAGGGAAGGGTCCAATGTTTCCTAGCGTTTCAGTTCACGCTTCATTTGTTGTGTAGTTATACTTACAGGATATTACTTTTCGGAAGCTCTTCCTCACTTTATTGCTTTTGCAGTTCACCATGTATGCCCAAGATTCGCCTCCCACTTTTGGTTGGAATTATCTCATTCGTGGAGGATTTCATATCCAAATCGACTTGGCATTGGATCGTCTGGATATTAAGAATCAAGGAAACCGAGTCGCCCCTTCCATATTTATTTTCTCCAATCAGTCCATGGATGATCACGATGATTTTCTGGTACAAGATATGAAAAGCACTACTCCCTTGGGCTCGTTGGAGGCAAGCAGGTTTTATTTTCACATTTGGTGCTGCCAAAACAGTTTTTCACGTTGTCCTCTATGCTGTTTATCCGTTTACCGATAATTTCCTATTTTTCCTCCACCAAGATTGATCTGACACCGCCTACGCTTTGTACGCGCATGCTCTACCAGCTGAGCTACGAAGCCACACCGATAGCACTGATCTTCTTTGATGATTTAATCGGTGTAGAATTCTTATAACTCGTGATGTCAATGTTGATGTTGATGGGTCTTCCGAGCCGGAAGCGTTGGTTGTAGATGTTTAGTAGCCAGTCTAGGCATCATCATCAGTGCGAAGTCGCAACCAACACTGCTAGCTCAGAGAATTCATCAATATCAACAATGTTGGTTTTTTCAATCTGTTACATAATCTGATGCCGATTTCTGTATTTCGATTCCACTTTATCGATGCTCATCTGTCGAGTACTGGAGTACTTTTTCGAAAGTAGAGGAATAACTCTTCTACTTCAGGTCTTGTTACCGATAGTAGCCTTTGAATTCACCATTGCGGTCTCGTTTTATATGGGATGACAGATGCGGACGATGATGCTCAAAGGATTCGATGACAAATACAGGGTTAAGCTGATCTGGTTTTGTTTTTGTTTAGATGCTATTACTTGTTGGCTCAGTTTCCCTTCCCTCCTCCAACCCTATAGTGCGCCTAAATGTCGGTATTTTAAAGTATCCTGTCAGTCGGTCGGTTGATCGGTCAGTCCGTCTGTCTGGCTATTCACTCTCCCCCTGGAGAGGTCACTCGTGCGAATAAACAAGAAGAGGAGCAATTTACCAGTCAACCCCCCCCCCCCTCACTAGAAGGACGTAGGAGCGGGGTACTTTGGATTTCCTCCCGGTGGTAAGAAAAGTCCTCGCACTTTATTGGACAGCTACCACCCGC
>UZAN01046011.1:11431-21634 GCA_900618425.1 Echinostoma caproni
ATCTAGATTTCAACCTAAATCTATTTAAGGACTGGAATCCGGTTGAGAAAGTGGACACTGCTATCAGGTCAGCATGTGCCACGGAATTGAGCCAAGTGAGTGAAGTGAAAAAGATATCATAAACATTTCGAGTACGGAATAAGGGGTCACAGTATTCCAAAGAGCATGAACCATACAAGATTTAATTCCACAGATCGGGCTTTGAGGCTGAATCTGTGTACTGATAGGTATTCGGTATAGAAAGTGGACAGTGCTACCTGATTAGCATGTGCTACGGGATTTAGCAACGCTAATCAAGTGAAAACGATAACAAATAGCCTTCTTTTCCTCAATAAGGAATCGTAATACTTCTATAAATATGTACTAGGATGGATTGTGCTCCACAGATCCAGCTTTTAAACTGCATCTGCGTACTAACAGCAATCCGGTTGAGAAAGTGGACACTGCTACCTTGTCATGTTTCACGGAGCACATGACGCACTCGTCGAAGATGGATAGGAAATTTCAGCGTCGGAAGAAATAGTTGAGGTCTCCGGCTGTGCTCTTCTGTGGCCAGGAGGTGTTGATGAACCTCATCACCTCTTGAAGCACTGGGTTTCGCTAGGCTGCATCAAGTATTTTTAATGCAGTGACTGGTATGCCTCTGATGCCGTCTGCCAGTTGACGTTGGACGTCCTGCTCGACTTGGACAGCTGCAATCATCGCCCATTTGGTGAGTTCCGATGAGGCGAGACAATCCATCTGCCTGTCCGAAGTCTGTTGTGCGTCGGTATTGGATATCAAAGCCATACTCCAGTGGTATGGTGGCCCAACGTTGCATTCGGTTGGCTGAGTATGCTGTGCTAACTTTCTTCGACCCGAAAATGGACAGTAAGGACTTGTGGTCCGTGAGAAGCGTGAAACGTCTGCCGTACAAGAGCTTGTGGAACTTTTTCACGGTGAACACGATGGCCAGCGCCTCCTTCTCCAATTGTCAATAGTTCTTCTCAGTTGCCGATAGCGTGCGAGATTAATGAGCAATCTCTTTGGAGGATTCATCCGGGAACGTATGGGACATGACGGCTAAGATGCCATATTGGGATGCGTCGGCGGCGACTGTGAGTGGTGGGCTTGGGTCGTAATGCGTCACCAGAGGTTTCAAAGCTAGCATCCGCTTCAGCTCGTTGAAGGTTGCTTGGCAGGTAGACGACCATTCCCATGGCACATCCTGTAGGAGGAGGTTGTTGAAAGGTGCTCACACATCGTGCAGGGAGGGTAGAAACATTGTACTTTGTGACGAGGCCCAAGAAGGATTGGAGTGATTTGACATCCCTCAGTTCAGACGTCTCCAGTGTTGTGCGAATGTTTTGTGGGTCTGGCCGGCGACTCATTTCGTCGAAGATGAAACCCAGATATTTGATGAAACCCAAGATAAACTGGCAACTTTCGGAACGTAGCTTGAATCCGGTGGACCAAATACTCTCGAGGAGTGTTTCAAGGTGTTTTTCAACTGTTCCGGTGATTGTCCGACGACGAAAATATCGTCGAAGTAGGCAGCCGTGCCTGGGGGTCCTTGATCTTCTAAGATATAGCTGGTGACGTCTTCACGCCAAATGGTAGCCTCGTGTACTGATAAAACCTCGGTGTGTGTTAATCGTGAGCAGTTCTCTGGGCTCAGTGCTGACTTCGATCTGGAAGTACGCGTCGACCAAGTCGATTTTGGCAAAGTATTTGCCGCCCGAAAGGATAGTGAATATGTCATAATGGGTAGGTAGCGGATAGCAGTCCGATTGTAGTGCGGCGTTTAGCCCAGTTGAGAAATCCGCACGGATGCGTATCAAACCATTGGACATTTTAACTACAACGATCGGGGCTGCCCATTTGGAAAATGTGACCGGGACCAGGATGCCGGGTTTATCCAAACGCTGGAGTTCCTGTTCGACCCGGGGGTAATTCAGCTCATGTTACTAGACGTTTGGGTCGGAAGATCGGGGTCACACTTGAAAGAAGTTGCAACGATGCTTGGGCAAAATTGCAGAGGCCAAGGATCTCTTCGAACACATCAGCAAAATGTGTGGCAACGTGTAACATTTTGGTGCTCTCCGAACCAGACAATACAGAGTTGCAAACAGAATTAATGGGCACGTCCAGTAGCCCCAATTATTCCGGCCAATCAATGCCGATCAGGTTGAGGTGGGTTTGTGTCACATAGTAGTCTCCGAGGATAGATTTGTCATTGAAGGTGACGGTGCAGGCTACTCTACCGAGTAGCTTCAGAGATCCACCACAGGCACTGGTGGCGGTTTCCGTTGTCGGATGGAGAGTAGGACGACTCTACGACTGCCATAGGCGACGAGAGATGATGGTTATTTCGGACGCCGTGTCGATTTGGAGGCGGACCGGATGGTTGTTGGTGTGCAAAAACACAAATCGACGATGGGAGGCTGCGTCTACTTTGATCTGTCAAGTAGGCTGCTGGTGCGGTTGTGCAATGGACGGGGACGTCGCCGCTTGGACGATGAACGCGGACTTGATCGGCGACTTGTTTGAGGTGGGCAGGAATCTTCTTTGTGACCCATTTTGTGACACTGTTGCCACCGGTGTTGTCGGAATGGGCAGAATCTGTGGAAATGACAAAAGCCGCAAAACCGACACGGTGTAGGCGGTTTGCGCTTGTTGTCGGTGTAGGAGTGGCGGGATTTCGGCGGATTGGGGGACTTGCTGAAGGATACAGTGTGCACATTCCTGGCAGGGCGCTCGGAACCCTGGACAACGGCAGAGTCTTGGTTGAGGTTCAATATTCTCTGGCACTAGGCGGTCAACGTTTGCAGGTTGGCGCTCCTGTTTGATGGTTTTCAGAAGCCGGGTTCTGAGTTCAGCGTCTCTGGGTGACTGGAGCTCACACCAAAATATGAGGCATTTAAATAGCTCTTCGGTAATTGAGCGCAACTTGAACTCTCACACTCCCGAATGACAAGGCTGGCATAAGTTTGGAAATCGTCAATGTTATTTTCAACAAGCTTTAAACATTGATAACGAATGTTGAACAGGATCACCTTCTCGCCAAATGTGTCTGAAAGTTGTTTGACCGTTTTGTCAAATAAAAAGTCTTTGGGATACTTAGGTCAGACAGTGTTCTTGTATCGCCTGTGTTCTTTGGCACCGAGTTTGCGGAGGAGTAATCGGACCTTTCATTCGTCAGATTCATTGGCGAATTCAACTCGGAAGATGTCTTCCCACCTGGTTAACCACAAGTCGAATGTGATACCAGAGTATGGATCGTAGATGAACTCGGTGATGCTTGCCGCGATCACCTCTGCTGGCGTGGCCTGTTTGGNCCTGTTTGGAACTGGAGAATGAATGACCGTAGCCCAACTTTGAACTGCGACTGCTGCTGCTGCAGAATTGACTTCATTTCTTCCGCGGATATGGACATCCTGGGTTGAGTGAGATAATCGTCGTCAGTTGTTGTGTCGTTCCCGATCAATCACAATGTAACACACCAACACACACACCAACACAACAAGATATCAAACGATGATGCACAAGATAGCACACAAGGTAATACAAGAATGACAAAAGATAACACAAGATGACACACGATGGGACACGATAAGATACAAGGGTGGCACAGTGAAGGACAATGCACAATGACGCATAGTGACATAGCACTACGCGAGGCCCAATGAAAAGGCAAGAAAATAAGCAGACTGAGGTAAAAATAATCTTTTTACCTACCACACTGCGACCGGGTTATCATAAGCCCCGGAAGTGTGAAACGTTGGTCCAGTGAAAACGAAATCAGAAAGTTTCTGTGCGATTAATAAGGGGTTGCACTACTTTCAAAAGTATGTAACAGAATAGATTGTATTCCACATATCCAGCTTTGATGCTGAAACCGTGTACTGATAGACAATCCTTAGAGAAACTGAACACAGCTACCTGGTTATCATGTGCCACGGCATTGAGGCAAGTGAATAGGAAACAATAAACATTTCGCGTATTGAATTGGGGGTCACAATATATTAAAATGTATGTACCAAAATGGATTGTGTTCCACAGATCCAGCTTTGATGCTGAAACCGTACACTGATATGAAATCGGTGGACATTGTTACCTGGTAAACATGTGCCACAGAATTGAGCCAAGTTAGTCAAGTGAAATCGATATCAGAAACGTTTCTAGTAATAAGTAAGGGTCACAATACTCCTAAGAATATGTACCAGAATGGATTTTGTTCGCAGATCGAGATTTGAGGCTGAAATCGTGTACTGCTAGAAATTCCGTTGAGAAAGTGGACACTGCTGCCGTAACGGCAATCCGAACAACGTTGAATACGAATCGAGCGGGTAATGAGGAGGCCGGTTAAAACAACTGTTAAATGTTGAGTTCATAAAAGATAAAGAAGAGATAAGAAAAGGAAGACAATGGACTTAGAAAGGTATTGTGTACAAAAGATTTCGAAAACCGTCAAAGCTACTTGGAGCGGAACTGAGCCAAGTTAAGCAAGTGAAAACGAGATAAGAAAGTTTTTGTCTACCCAAAAGAACATTACAATACTTTCAAGAGTATGTATCGGAGTCGTTTGTGTGGTTTGTTGTGTGGTGCATAAAAGATGAAATACTTCTAGGAATGGATTGATTTCCGCACATCCAGCTTTGACGCTGAAACCGCGTAGTGATAGGAATCCGGTTGAGATTGTAGACTCTGCCACCAGGTTGGCATTTGCGGGGAAATTGAGCTAAACTAGTTAATTGAGATCGAGATAAATAAATTTCCTATAAATATAAACTAAATCAAATCCTTGAACTGCGACGATTGGCGAGCGATAAGAAGCCACACGTGATGACCCTAACTGAGACGTGGCTAATGTTACAGATAATAGATGGTGAAATAATGATAGATGGTCTCACCTTGTTCACACAGGACTCAAATCGTGGCCATGCGGTGGAGTGGCTCGTTTCCTTTTGGATTGCCTCCAATGACGAGGAGTCATTGGAGGGAGCAGGCTAGCCCAACATACGTGTCTGCTTGGACAGCTCCTCGATAATCTTGGCTTGCAAGTGGATGAGGCGCTTGATGTCAGGGTCGAGGTTGGGCATTTTGGATGGCATTCACTGAGTACTTCGTCACCCATTATGTTGTAACGTTGAGCTGAACAAAAACGGCTGGATTACACGAGTTTCGACCAGTGACTGTGGAGACCCACGAACAGAACCGTGCAACCCACGGATGCCCAACTGCGGTACCCAAAAGAGACACGACCGGACAATAACGGTGGAAGCGTCCCACAGACGAGAACGATCCCCTAAATCCAACCAGGAAGAAGAAGGAAGGAAGGTCTTCAGGCGAGTTTGTATATTTGGTTCGACCGAAAAAGGCGGAGAATACGGGCAACTCATCCGTTTATATACAATTTGGGGACCGGCTATCAATTACCTTGGAAATTAGCTTGAAAATGGTAAGCCACAGAAAAATGGACCAATGTGGTTCAAGGAAGACCGGTGGTTCGAAATCAGTCTTTAAAATAACATTCGGAAAATAGGGAACAAATGGGATGAAATAGTCAATTTAAATGTGAAAAATATGGTTTATATGTCAGAGGCTGAATCCGTGTACTGATAGCAGTCCGGTTGAGAAAGTAGATACTTCTACCTGGTTTGCATGTGTCACGGAATTGAGGCGAGTTAGTTAAGTGGATACAAGATCACATACATTTTTAGTACGGAATAAGGTGTCACAATTCTTCTGAGAGTATGTACCAGAATGGATTGTATTTCACAGATCCAGTTTCTTAGCTGAAATTCCATAAAGATTGGCGCGGACCCTTTGTGGTAGAACGAGTAATACTGCATGATTTATGTCCAGGACGATTTTGCTGCATCTCAACATGGTGCATACTGCAGAAAATACAATACTTATATTGGGATTTCGCATGGCAACAAAGATGAGTAAAATACAATGAAACAGAAAAAAACAAAAGGGGGAGGGGTAAAAAAGACCATCACCAGGGTAAGGATAAACTAACATAAAGTTCTTTTTGTTAACACAAGGGGGCTTCCATCGACTGATAGCAATTGCTTCTGCAAACCGTAGCAATCTTGCGGTTCGTGACCTGTAGATAATTCGGAACGCCATGCTTCGGTCGATCTGGTGTTGCGTCATCCGAAGTTGTCGAGCTATGGCTGACGACGGAGTCTTGTAGTTTTGACCGTTGATTCTATGTCGCGGACTTGACCCAGATTGCGTCATCCGACTTTGAACCCAATTTGGAATATATTCAACAACACGGCTACGTAATTGTTGCTCTGTTCTGCCCACGTAGGTCGCTCCGCACCCATATTGGAATTGGTAAATCAGATTAGAGTTGGCGTACAGCGGCAGACGTTCTTTTACCCGGGGTGTGGGTATTCTAGTTGTCCGATAGACGATTTGGGGGTGAGCTGCATAGTGGGTTCGCGCAATTGCCGATCTCAGTCGTTTTTTGAGCAAACTGCTTACGTCATCATCTTTGAATTGGAGGCACAACGCGACTCGTAATTTTGGGGCTGACGCAATCGTTTCTTTGACAGTTCTTGGTTTGCCGTGTCTATTGACGAACGTCTCGGGGTAAGCATTTTCTGTTAACACCTCCCGAAGGTTTTCTAATTCTTGTTTGATTGTATCTTCCGTGCATATCCGCCTCGTTCTGTTGAATAGCGTCCGAACAAGACCACGTTTATAATCCAAGGGCACAAAGCTCTCGAATTGTCTAAATATTGGCCTGTCCAGGTCTCCTTTCGGTAAATGGATTGGGCGATCGTTCCGTCTTCTCATCGCCTGATGCTGATGTCAAGGAAATTTAGTGTGTTGCTAGCTTCGGGTTCCATTGTGAAGCGAATATTTGGATGTAATCTATTAAGTTCATCCAAAATTGCTGTAGCTTCTTCTAGGCTTTCTGTTATCACAAGATGCAGCGAAATCGTTCTGGACATAAATCGTGTAATATTGCAATTTGGTCTTTTCTTTTCAAATTGATCTCTGGGAAAGGCTTGCTTCAGAACGAGTAATGTCAGAAACAAAATGTGTTATTCGGGTAGACGGATTGACACAGCCACCATTCGTGACGCACTTCAACTTATTTCAAAGCCTACCTACCACACACTGTGCTGGAGAGAAATGATAGCAAAAACAATTTGAGCTACAGGTTACAGTCCAACTAGAATAAACCGATTGAGGGAGGATTCGCTAGGACGTCGAGGACGACGCTTTGGGAGAAGCGGACAGTACAGTGTAAAACCGAAACTGACAAAAATTCAGTAATTGAATGTCGAATTGTCGCTAAAAACCACCTTCACCCTTTTTATTTCACAGAATATACAGGTTGCGTGACGCCCAGTACAGTGATACAAAACACTAAGAACGAAGACCAAAACAGTACCCACAAGCACCATTATGTGTTGTATTCATTTCATATTTTTATAGCTTTGCTACATTTTGCAGCGATATAATTTCTTTTGAACTTGTCGAGTCTTCTCCCTGATCAAAACATACTACGCAGCAGGCCAAGGCAGGTCAGGTCACAGGACTTCAGGTTCTCACACATATGAGCTGATGTTTCCTATTTTGCTTCGACTGCCAGGTAGTTCCACAGATATGTGTTGTATGATGCATCTACGAGAGAAGAGATAAAGAAAGGGATCGCCCTCGGGGATTCAGCAGTATCAATCCTTCGATAGGCGCCACCCCACAGCGAACTCCTACGCCTGCCATGAAAGCTACCTAGGGGCTGTAAAGTGTTCTGATATTTAAGCGTGAGGTGTATGGTGTTAAGGAGTGATAGTAAGATAGAAAGAGAGCTACATAAGGGGGGATGTGGGTAGAGACTATGAGACTTATGCTAGTCACACTCGAGGTACACCTCGTCCAAGCAGTTTTCTGGTTTCCATTTGAATTGTGGAACAGTAGTTGCGGTAACTACTCAGGATGGTAACTTGTTGCATTCCTTCACCACGCGGTGGAAGAAAAAGTGTGTCCAGGCCTTCCCGTTGACATTTGGTTTCATCAGTTTTAGTACATGCTCTCTGAGAGTTAGATTGTGATTGAGTGCAAAGAGTAATCCGTCTGCTACTGATAGTCCTTTGAGCTGTTTAAACGTCTCAATGAAGTCACCCCTCAGAAGAGGGCGATGCAATGAGAATCCGTCAAGGGCTGCCAGCCGTTCTTTCTGCAGCCTATTGATAATACTGGTGAACCTTCTTTGCACTGCTTCGAGCAGTTGTTTATCCCTTACTAGAGGAGAGGCTGACGCTTGTATATAGTACTCTAGATATGGTGGCACAGACGCTTTGTACAGTGGCAAGAATACAGCAGCCTCCCTCAATGTTACCCTTTCGGCAGAGTTGGAACAGGGCTCCGTTGGCCTGCACTGTAGCTGCCGCACATTGCATCAAGGGTTTTGAGGATGCATGTATCTGCAAACCTAGATCCCTGACCAGTTTGGTGGATTCACTGGTATCCGTCGACTCGTCGCCTGGTTAGTCGGTAGTTATAAGTAACTGCTCTTGATCCGCCTTTATGGATTGGTACCACTACTGCTATGGTCCAGTCGGACGGCAGTGTTGTTCAAACAAGGGATTGATTGGAAACTTCCGCCAGTGCACCTGAAATGTCAGCTAACGTGTGGTGATCGCGGCCTACGAGATGGNCATTACAGTTTTCGGACAGCTGTAATAAATAAAGCTTCCCAGGTAACGTCAGCAATGCGCATACGTGTCACAGCCTCCGGATTACAAACCAATTGTGCCAACCAATCAGAAACCGCGTGGCCCAAACGGAAGCTGAACAACACCAGAAATACTAGCGCGCGATTGACAGAGGCTTGGAGGACCATTGAATTCGTTTTCCACACGTCATTTAATCCCTCTAATTTCTTTCGATAAACGAACTATTATTCCAAGTGCCTTCTCCTCGAATCTCGGTAACGTGGCATACGGCGTTCAAGTACCAATGTGATACTACTCTTACGTTGCGTCTGTGATTTCTAATTCCTGATCCGTACTTCGTGATCAGTACATACAACAATTACTACATAAGGAATGCAAGACGGCTGGATGCAGTCCATCCGGACCCGCGGCCTTATGCTGGTCCACGTGTCGAGTGCTGCTTCCAATTGCTTGGCCTTCATGATAATCAGTGTCATGGACAATTCAGGGAAACTTTCCGAGATGACAGAAAACGGCTTACCTAAATCCTTTGTGTGGACTTTCTCAAAGACGCTGTTCAGTATTTCAAGCTTTTCTTTCTTGGTTGCTGCACTAACATCGTCTTCACTTACTACATTCCCAACCGCCACGCCAAAGTGGGCTTTAGACTGCACGTACAGTCAATCTCCTGATATGTCGCACCCCTGAGAAGTCGCATTTTTCATTATCTTCCCACTTTATGGAAAACCCAAACCTGACTATGCAATGTCGCACCCCTAATATGTGGCAGTTCCTGATACAAACTCACTTGATCGTTGACCGATGTTCGGGACGACCATCGACCATCCACCCTGAAATGTCGCACTCAACCAATGGCGTTGCACCTTGTGTGAAGCGTTCATGGTACTGTTCATTGATTTGATAATCCTAGCTAGGAGGTCACACCGATGCAAGTGATCGGAGACAGTCATTTGACGTCAAAATAGGCAAGCGCCTATCAATCACAGCGAAGCAGAATGTGTTGGAAATGCTGAAACAGCCAGGTGCAACTCAGAGCTCCGTAGCCAAGTCACGGAATTTCACGAAAAACTGTCATCGAACGAGCATCGGGGAATTTTTGAACGCTGATGCATCTGGGGGAAGATGCCACCTGAAAAACAACGAAAAGTTCAAGGCAGTGAATGAGGCACCTTTGGTTTGGTTTACCGCTAGGTGGGAAAAGCACGGAGAGTTCCCAATGGTGGAGAGCATCGTACGCAATCCAGATCGCATCATAATGACTTCAAGGCTTCCAAAGGTTGGTTTCGCTCTTGGTAAGACAGATATGGTATTCAATCGTACAAAGTAAGAAACAAGCAACTCATTTGCATTACTTTAAAGGTCTGTGGGGACAGTTTGGCGGTACCACGTGATGCAGTGGATGAGCTTCGAGCGGGGTTACCGCAGTTGATACAACAATATGCTGACTGTGATGTTTTCAATGTAGATGGAACAGCTTTGTATTACTGACAGCTCCCAGAAAGAACATTAAGTCTGAAAG
>UZAN01046012.1:0-22053 GCA_900618425.1 Echinostoma caproni
TTCATATTTCAATTTACCTCTCAGACAAAGGAAGTGAGCTATTGATTTGTTTGAGTGGGCTAATTGTGTAGCTTTATATAGGAAATCAATTTGACTTCACGTTCAAAGAGCGCGAACACCTCCATTTACGCAAATGTCCATGTTCCCGTTTCATATCCGCCATTCGTTGCAGTCATTTATTTTTTGTCAACTGATGCTCCTTGGCGTACCGGTCCGGGTGAAGATTTTCATGAGATTTTCGCTATCGACTATCACAACTGTGAACTGCGCAAATTGGCAGCCAACCTTTCGTTTTCGAACGGCTATTCAATAATAGTTTATGTAATGCCCACTACGTTCCACATGAAGAGGGCTATAACTTATCATTTGGGAAGCGGAAATAAGCCAACACAGATTTGTACAAAAAGATAATTTATGACTAGTGATTGTTTTTGATGAAGATTGGTATTCACTCAGTACTACTGTCGTTTGTATCTTGTCAGCGCCCGGACGTAAGCGTTGCTTAACGTTTATGCGAATAATAATAGCAAACATATCTGTGTGCTGGATTTACGGTGTTTTAGCCAGGAGATCAATTCATTGATTTTTTTTCATTATTGTCAGGATGTTTGATACTTCATAGGCAAATTGAGTATAGAGCAGCCAGTTTTCAGTTGAGATCGTTTTGGAATATTGAACCAACTATTTATCTGACGTACAGTCTCCGTGTTTGCCTGCAAGCACACTGTCCAGACTAGGAAGAATGTTGGATAAACTGATAATAGTATTAATAATTTGCTGAATACAGAGTGTTGTTTGAAATGACTATTTTACACGGTATTGGTTTTTGAGAGATATGTAAATGAGGACTGTCTAACAGTAAGAAAATGTAATGCCAAAAATCAAGTTACAGGTTGATATGATTGAAGTTGCTCGGTGAATATTTGTGCACGCGTTACAAGTTTATTATATCTATTTGGCAGTAGTGCATACTAGTGAACAAATAATAACAAGTGTGAGGAGATAAATCCTCACACTTGTTTTGTTTTGCAACGAATGCCATGCAATCCAAAATTGCCCTGTTTTATTAGGTGAACTCATCGCACATTCCCAATGTTGTAATTTCTTTTTCAATTCAGCCGCTGGACGTGAGTATTCCGATAATTTATTTTGTTGCCCAAATAGTTATAGAAACCGTGAACGACGAACAACTGATTATTAGCATACGTTTTGCATTAAATATCTGTTCACCGAGCGTAAATCACCACTCTCAATTTAGTCTCCAATACTCACTTAAGGCACACCAAATTGAAAGTGTTAGAAAACCGCATTTTATTCGTGATGTTTGGGTTAAAGCAATCTATGTATGATATGTCAATAATCAACACGATATTTCTTGCCGATACTGTTGATTAATGAGGCCTATCTCGACTATCTCATGCTTTTAATCCGTCAGCACCCGGATGTAAGTTCCGAATAAACCATTGCACACAACCCATTGCAGACTGAATGGGTATTGACTAACGCCTTGCGATTTGGTTGGTGTGATTAGCAAGTGACCCATGGAACTCGAGCACATTTGTTACTCGTGCGTATACAGTTATGATGGTAATTTATTTTCTATGGCAATGTAGGAGGTTTCTCCATCCGCACAAGTCAGTTGTCAGCAGACCTGTTTGAGGAGGTTCAATCGTGACTAAAAGTGTTTCTTGTCCGGCATTTTCTTCCAGTTCCGGGAGGTTAGTTTTAATTTCTTGAAAACACATCCATGACAACCTTGACATCAATGAATAGAATTTCACGTATATGCCACGACTTGCACGGCATGTGAGAAATGTGTTTATGGAAGAATGAACTGCAGATGCTTGAGCTTTTTGTATCCCGCAATATTTTCAGCGCGAGGCGGTAAGTCAAACGGATAAACGACCTGCTGTTATTTAACTGAACAAGTCCCCTAATCATTGAAATGTGACCCAACTTCCAGTAGTATTTGTTCTCCTCCTTGTGTCCGTTTACGAACGCGTGCCGATGTTTTGAATTTAATAAAATTTTAAAGGATTGAATGAGAAGCGCTGTTTCATTGTCATCTTAACTGGTTTGTTACAGTTGGCGGACGTAAGTTTCGTTTTATTAAGGAAACCTATCAGTATCATGCTGCTTGTAGCGTAAGAAAATGTTTACCAGACACTACACACCCGATTGAATTTTCGTTGAATAATTTACTAGCACGAGACAGTTTTATCAGCCTTCAGCTACAAAGCGTTCGTTGTTTTCTCTGCAAGAGTTGATGATCAGGTGGTTAGGTCGTCAGCGTGGTTGAATCGAAAATCCCGGGTTCGATCTGATCAAGCATTCCTTATCCTTTCCGTTTCTGCATTTCGCTATACATTCTTTGTATGGCCGAGACCCCATTTCGGACATTGGATTGTACATTTGATTATTCAATAAAAGAGAAAGGAAGCAAAGAAACATTGAATGATAAAAAAATCTCATGTCACTAACATTTCATTAAAAGATAGCAGCACCTTGCAGAGGAATATCAAGTAAACCGCAAAGATGGTTTGTGCCATGCTGTGTAATTGGAAACTGAAAAAAAAACGGTCTGATCAGCTGCCCGGTGGCCGAATGGTTAGCACACTTCCATTCTACCTTTGATGCCCCGGGATGCGATACCCAGTTGGGTCGATGGATTCACGTTGCTGATTAAACCCAAACAGGTCGACACAGCTGTCCAGTACTTCTTAGCGTTTCAGTTCACGTTCTATTTGCTATATACACGACAAATTTCCATTTGAAATTTCAAAGAGAGTCTGCAATTTACTACTCCAAATTCACATTCAAGACCATTTAAGTAGCTTCGCTCGCTTCGACCTATTGTTCTCAATTGCTTTCTCGACCGCTAAAAAATGCCACAATCCGACTTGAAATCCAGCACCTGGCGGTAAGTCACTTTCTGTTAAGATTGTAGTTCGCATACAATGAAAACGACGGATCACACATCATGCATGCTAACTGCGGTATCACATCACATAAATAATTTCATTTAGTGGTATTAATAATTGGTTGACGTCTGTTACTCTATGAAATGAGCAAAATAACCAGTAAATATACTCATTGTAAAATAATACATTGCAGCCAAAGGCGGTGAGTTTGACATTCTTTTCTTTGTGCAATAATAATAATCTGTAATTTGTGTGTAAAACAAACACTTCAACTGAGTAGGTCTGCTAAAGCCATTTGTGAATCAATGAATATTAACAGACGCCAAGTCCAAATCGCTGAATTATGGCATACATATACCTACATAATTACTACATACTCACTACTCACTGAGGATTCCCCTGTTTTATTTCCTTGAAAATTACAAACTACAGAGCCTGGTCGTAAGTAACATGTGTTTCTGTTTTGGAAAAATTTCATAAATCTCGCAATAATAGTTCCCTTTGCAAAACAAAATGAAACAACAAAATTCGTGGTATCATTTCAGCGCAAGGACGTAAGTCATATGCGTAATATGATTAAAGACGAAGAAATTACTGGAAACATCCTTTCTTTGCATTATTGTTTAATCCCGCCAGATTTAGATTGTTCAAAACTCGTGTTTTCCTGTATTTGATGCGTGTCTACTCACTTCAAATGTGTTGTGTGTCATTCGCAAACTTCGGGGCACAAAATAGTCGCAATTCTGTCCAATCGGTTATCCTAGCTCGTTGATCTTTGCGGTCCAGTGAAGTTTCACTTCCAGATTCTATATATTACATGAGAGACAAGAACATCAAGAGATAACTTCCATATAATACGTATTTTATTGTATAACAGTTTAAGTCTAGTTTGCGTAGACAATTGACTGAATCTGACATCGTGGTTAGCTGAGATGTAAATTCTGGACATCTGCCTTAGAAATTCCGACTTCATTATCTTAGATAAAAATTAAATTTGGTGCAATTCTTAGGACTGCTTCGCGATATAGGCTATCAAACTATCAAGTATATATATAGGATGGAGGGAATTTACTAACAAACCAGAATGAAAATGGGGAGCTAAGTGTTGCGTGTTCGTCTAAATATGTTCAAACCCTGCCCGGTTCCAAGACGCTGAATGCACGCAAGTCTGTTTCACACCCTAACAGTTTCTGATCGTAGAAATTGCTCTACCTCCCGCTTCGCTTCAATATTTCAGCGTGTGCATAGGAAAAATGTCAACCTTGTCAATAGAGTTATACTGCACATCATAGCTCTGCCATTTAATTGAAAACGTGTGTCCTGATCTTAACAACGCACATGGGTATCGATTACGTTTTTTCAGCTGTGGGAGGTAAGTTTCTCCGTTATTGTAACATTTGACTGCGAATTTTAAACAAACAACTGAAAATATCCAGAAATTAATTTCATTTCCCGCATTCCCATTGTAAAATAAGCTTTTGTTTGCCTAAAATTATTGCAAATTGTTTAGACTTGTATTATTAGCAAATAACGCACTCAAACTTTGAAGTATCGTATATACATGCGTAGACTTTTGGTTCACGAATAAAGATTTCAATGAAGCGTCCTCACACAGTAGTATCGATCAAATTGCATTACCAATCACGTATACCAGTGTTTTAGTGGCAACCTTGAACAGCATTGAACACGGAATAATTGAATAGTTGTCAATTATCTCATGGTAGAAGTTGTTTTGTCTGATGCTTCATCAATCCCGGTCTTGTATCCGTATGAATCTTATTTGGGTTTTTATAGCAGGCTTTTGTTTGTTCACAATAAAGTGATGAGCACGAATCTACGTTTTATCTGAAGCCCAGTTTTCATTTTGTATCTAGACGACAATGTTCTTCATTATCACATCATTATTTCGATTGGATTTGTGGAGAGATTAAAATAAGATGCTAACTGTGCCTCGCGTGTGGATAAGGGTATCCTTGTTTGGATAAAAAGTATACATTATTGCACTGGGTCATTTCAAATTTTTTTAGGAAGCCCTCTCATTGAAATGTGTGGGCCAAAACTATACCTCGCACGAAATGATTCTTACCAGAGGCCTGTCATTCTAATTACCATAGAGATCTTGATGATTTGCAAATGATTCGAAATTGGATCGTGAATAAATTCATTCGGTAGCAGATAGTTATTAGTTTCTACCCTGGCAAATACCATCGAACTTCATGCTTGTCCAACGTTTCTATCGGCCAGTGCAATACTATACACGTGGATGTTAATGCATTATGCAGTTCTCCGTTTCCACTCCCGTGGCATGGCTACCCTAACCGAAAGGTAGTTTCTCGTAACTATGGAATTCTTTCCTCCTACTGATCATCAATCTCAGATGCTACCTGTGACATGAAATAAGGTAATGCAATAATCCCTTTTGGGAGACCAAAGCGTGTTGTACTCATCTGTAATATTGCAAACAATCACCATCAAAATAAATACAACGTGGTTGCGGTCACTTCGAGGGCTACCGTTTGGAATTACACAGGAGCACGTGCTAGCTAGCACAGGCCTATGAAATTCACACCTACCAAATGTATCCTCAATACATGCAACTAATTATGGAGTCCGTCTTCTGGATCACATGCAATTAATATACTTTAGCACAAACTATAGTGCCAACAAAATGCCTGACAATTTACTTCCTATTCACCTACATCCTTTGCCTAATTTCAGCTCCGGGAGGTAAGTGTCTTATGTATTGGAAATATTATTTGCCTACCCCCTGATGATTGCGTTCCTCGATCCATATATGCAGCTATATGGTTGTTATGTGAAATGCTTTGAATACCATTGATAATTAGTGGAGAACATGTGATTCCTCAGATGGTGATTCGAAGTTGCTTTGCACAGGGCGTGAAGATTCGTGTTGTTGTAAACCACAGTGATGTTTTGGTTGGAGTAAATATGAGCTTGATAACTGTATTCCAGCATTCTTGGAGAAGACACACTGGATTTTGTTCCCGAGTTCTTTCTAATACACTTTCCCCAAATACAATCGGGAAGTACATAAATCTTAATGATCCTCAGAAATAATAAAAATGGGCCATGCATGTGACAGTAGGAAACCAGTTTGTTTGGGCTTAATCTTGGAAAGTTGGTCTCATGAACTTTGTTTTTGCGATTCAGTGCACCTCATTTTCGTTTTTCTTGTATTTGTGTCTTGCTATCCTTGCTATCGGCAATATTTTTTTCTTCATCAGGTTGTTATTCCACTGATTCTGAAGCTGACCTTGACTGTAAAATTGACCTTGACCGCGGTATCCGCGTATACATGCGCAGCGAGATGACCATGCATACAGTCGACAAACCTATGCTGATGAATACCCTTGAGGGATTTGCCTATCAACATATCACATATCTCGCAGAGTGGCTTAGTGGACACACTGAAATCACTATTCTGTCGTTTGGTCAAGTGAAGTGATGTCATAAGAAGCTGTTCGAACCTAAGGGTGAATTATCAGATGCCTTAGAAATGGCTTCTATTGGTTTCGTGTGATTTTTATCAAAAAAGGTAGAAACCCTCTAGTGATTTGTAAATCTCTCAGTGACAAGTTGGACGCTCAGTATTTGCTAGATTACTTACCCAGCTAAATGTTTCCCACATTGCGGTCTTTTTAAACTTCGTTGGTATGCCATAGAACCAATGTTTTTCACGAATACTTTGCTTCCGTTTGCCTTAAACATGCAGCTGCAGGACGTGAGTTGAACTTTGTGATTGATAGATTTGGTGTCATTTAATCCACTCATATAACGTTACCCTACTTTGCAAACGCTTAGCACTTAAGTTTACCAGTCACAATTTTCGATGAACCCATCTAAAATGAGCATATTTAGCAAAAACTGATGCTCGACAAGTCGGAATAATCACCAAAAATGTTGTCTAAGATCCCAAAATTTTTCTATTCAAACAAGGCACAAAACATGCCTCTTTCATTCAAACCCTTAACTAAAAATTTATGCTTCCAGGTGACGGCTGTGAGTTCCATATATCACCATTCATTTTACAATGAGAAAATTTAGACATGTTTCATCTATTATTTACCACGTTATGCATCAGGTACTTCAGGTCCGTAAATCTTTTTCATATGCTCTTGTTTCGGATTTGACCATGTGCTTCCAATTAAATGCAAGCAGCGTTATACCAGTGGGGATGAATAGTGACTCCATGTTCAGCTCAAAACGATATGTGGAAGGGTTGCCATATTCTAATTGGCGTTTAGACCACAAACGTTTCATCACCAATCGAGGTGACATCGTCAGTGCGTTGGCAATGATCCGTGTACTTGTCTTTATTTATGGTATTCCTACCCTAGGTTTGACCTTGAGAATTGTTCTTGCTGTTGACATTGAAGACGGTACTAAATTTGGTAACTTGACCTTTGAGCACCAAGGTTACTAGATTTAGTAAGTTGACCTCTGACTATGACCTTGACCTGTCAGAGTTACTAAATTTAATAGCAGTTGTACCAAACCTTTTCCATTGGTTAATAGTTTGAAGAATAAATTTGAAGGTTCTTTTGTGCATGGTATTTGGGTTTCTGGTCATGGGCCGGTGGGCATTAAACCGGTCAACTCCTATTCTGTTTCGTGGATACGTTGGAGACCTTGCGCCTCAGCAGATTGTAAACTGGGTCTAGTTCAATCTGTTTATTGATTGAGTTTGTTGATGATTGCCATGCTTTCAGGAATTCTTTTGAATGCCTTGTGCTCGCGTGATCCAGAATGTAAAAGTTGTCCAGATTGAACGTATGTCCTTCTTGGTCCTCATGCACGGACATCAATGAGAGAGGGTCATGTCTTCTTATCGCAAGTTTGTGTTCATGAATTCTTGTTGCAAAGTTTCTTACAGTTTGTCCGATGTAACATTTGTCACAATTGTTGCATTCGATTTTGTAGATGACATTTCTTCTCTCGTCCATTTTGATTTGTCCCTTCGGCCTTGAAGTGTTTCTTCTCATAGTTTTTGTAGACTTGTGGGCAATTATATGGCCTTGTGGGTTGAGCTTTCTTGCGGCCATTTCCGAGATATTATTGATGTATGCAAGTACTATCTTCTTGTCGGATTGTGTTCGTTGACTTGGCTCTGTTTGTTTTCTGTACAGGATTCTCCGTATGAAGTTTCTTGGGTATCCGTTTCGTAGGGATACTATAAAAAAATAAGTACAGGGATCATTATCAACGCACTGACGATGTCACCTCGGCTGGTGATGAAACGTTTGCGATCTAAAAGCCAAGCTCAGCGAACACAAGACCCCACAAATCATGGATATTTCCCTTTATTTAGCAAAATGTTTTCGGTACAGTCTGGATTCAGACGTGTGTGAAGTACACAAACAGTTTTCTTAACTGGCGAAAGAAAACTATAGAATCCTACGAAGTATGAAGTACATCAGTTATACCACTCACTACACCACATTGCATGCTAACAATGCATCGATCAGGTAGTGTCTCTGTGCGCTTCTGTAACTGGTCGACGTTTCTTTCCGACCGGGTGCATCTCCCTCTGTTTCCGACTTTCAACTTTTGGCAAACGTTCAGGCGAACATATGTTTAAATAATTTCTCACGCACCAAACGCTAATCATCTGTTTCCTCGATGGATACATTAACTTTTACGTTATGTCTCTCTTTGCTTCATTTGTTTCCAGTACCTGGACGTAAGTTTGATATTGCGTGTCATCGTATTACAGATTACTTCGATTCGTTGATGAGAATGACCAAGAGAGCCTTGATCATCTTAAAAATAAAGGCCTGGAGAAAGAATGGTACACGCAGTGGTTCTTGAGTAACATATTTTAAAATCACATCGTACAATGAAATAAACGTGTTTCACAAATTATCCATCATTTCTAATAGCCCGTGGCGGTAAGTCGCCGTATCGGAAATGAACTTCATGAAGGATGATGTGGGGATTCTGCGCTGACTTCTGATGGTCTCATCCATTGATCTACTGAAACCGCGTGTTCATCGATTATGACGCGTTTTCTATTCCATCCCGTCTGCTTGTCGCCATGACTAGCCTTGGTTTTGTATGATATCCAATTTGTCTCGTGTCGCAGTTTTCTTTCGTACTCGTGTGATCATCAACTACAATCTCACTCCACATGGTTCCGTGCATTTAAATGGAGGCACCTGATCCGAGTTAACAATTTGATCTTGATTAATTTGCGCTATTTTGTTTTATCCCGTATTGCAAAACAAATGCCCAGCTACTGATTAAACACTCGTTGTCGTGCAACATTTATCTTCCTCAGAACCTGGACGTAAGTTAAGAGTCGATGAAGCGATCAAATTAATTGTCCTAATGCAATCACCTATAGAACATTGTGAAACATTAATAAGTTGCGTCTTCACATGATGATAAGCGTTACTTATGCTTTATTATCTATTTGCCAATAAATATAGTCCCTGGTCGTAAGTTTACCCAAATTTGATGACAGTCAATGGAAGAATGCAGAGATATTCGATTGCACTTGCAAAACATTTTACTAGTTAAATGATTTTCATCTCAGAATGCATTATGTTGGAAGGTTGCTGATATGTAACTGCATACAATATAGGTTATATACATATACACATATGCACACGTGTCTAGACAATATGCTACTTATTCATAAAGGGTGACAGTCAGGAGAGAAGTTACGGATGCGTAGTGAAACGCTACCACTAACCACACTTCACTATTTGTTCCCCACTCGCGCACAGCACAAGGTCGTAAGTCTACTACAGGCACAAATTTATTTATACATTTAAACGATCACAGTATATTCGTCGATCGCCACGAGTTTCTCATTAGATTCGCTAATGCCTACATTAGTTCATGACAACACAAATCATCATTTGATCAAGTGATTTTACTGTGTTTCGAATCTTCCCACAAAATGTGTTCGACGATGCCTAATGAAGTTGATAGACCTGCAACTCAGCATACAACTGAAACACAACAAATAATGAGCACAACTTAGCCATATTCAAAAACGAAAACAACATATTGAAAGGCAATTATGCTACTTTCATTTTCGTAATTCACTTTCACACAGCACGAGGTCGTAAGTTACCACAGTAATAGTAATTTCAATAATCTTTCGCCCGGATTCACTCTGTCCTTTGGAACTCAGAAAGGTCGAGCGACAGCCCAACGCGGACCACTGAGAACGGGTTATATTGTTTTGGTCAAGCTATCCTATTAACAGCAACTAAGGCAGATACATGCTTCTGTAAAATCACATTTTACTTATACCATAGCAAATCATCATAGGTGTAATTTTATTACTAAAAAACTAAAACTCTCGGTCCCACCTGGGTCAAATTTCGATTGACCTGCGTCAACTAATCCCAGCATAACGATTTGCATAGGTAAACCCTTATCTGCACTCACTACTAAATAATTATCATTTTGGGAATTTTATTTACGATGAAACATGTTCCATGATGAATTGCGTTTCATCTGCAAGGAATTATGCTACACCTGATGAGTGGAACTTCTCAACTTTATGCACACTAAGACTGTATAATGTGCGGAGTGAATTTGTAGGAACCAGTGATGTGAAATAGCAATTCTTCGTGGTGAGCAAAATAGACCAAATGAAATGTTGTTGTTAGTCACTGAAACTACGCTTACAATTAGAGCAACCCTTCTTGAAATTCAGTCAATAACGATTAAACTTGAAGACGATTCACTGCTTTTATAACCGCGGAACAATAATTATCATATTTAATCTATTATCCCATAACTCTCAGCACCTGGCCGTAAGTCTACTGCAGTACAATGCGTCCACAATGCTCACTGTAGCACACATATCATTATTGGAAATCTACTTGCGATATAATTTAATGTGCTAGACTGCTTGTCACTGGTGTGTAGAACAAAAACTAGTTAGAAAGCAAAGCAGCAGTGCACGCCTGTTTCGACCTGGCTGGGTATCGAAAGCAGTGCAGCTCCATATCTAACGTCCGGGGTGATCAAGCATGAAAGGCTAAAATTACGTAGCTTCGGCACTGATGTGTTCGAATTCTTATTCCGTAAGTTACGGTACGTAACACCTGCGTATAGCATTTGTATAGACTTTTGCGAGAGTAGAATGTTCTCATTTCAGTCAAAAATTACACATCTCATCAATAGAAGGAAAGATACAAGTAAAATATTTATCCTTTAAGGTTACTGAGAAATTCTGAGGAGGCGCACTCTGGGTTTACAAGGATTCTGGCAAGATAGGGAACTGGGGAATTTCTGTATAGACTAACGCGAGAAGAAGAACGTGTCGACGTATGAGAGCAGCATTGAGATAAATCGCTATGTAAAGGATGGTTGGGGTCAGCGAGGATTTTCTGGGCAAACGTTTCACATGCGGACAAGTGAAGTTCACGCAGTTTTTTAGATAGCTCATCTACGGGTATAAAAGACACACGACTGATGATCGACAAACCGCGACGAAGAATTTTGAAGTCTTTCTTTAGTATACCAGCAAAAACCACCGGAGAACAATAAAGAAGAACGGGGAAAACACATTGATAAACAAAAAGTGAAGTGATTTTTTGCTTGGCATTGAACTGCCTAAGTCTTCGAAGTTGATAAGATAATTTGCGAAGTTTCTGTACAGAGTTGTAAATATGGGATGTCCACTTTAATTTAGTGTCAATTGTAACTCCCAGATACTTCACAGATTCAACTCTAGTTAGAGGAACCGTGTTTATGACAGACGAATCACAAGGATAAACAGATCGAGAAAGGGAGAAAGTGCATTCGAAGCACTTGGATAAATTATGAGACAGTCCAGAACGAACGGAAAATTCATGAATATGCAATAGATTATTCGAGAAATGTAAAAGGTCCTCAGGCACAGAAATGGCTTGGCAAAGGGCTACGTCATCAGCATATTTAAATAACTAGTCTGGAGAACTCGCAGACAGATCACTGATGTAGGTAGAAAACAAGAACGGAGACAACACGGCACCCTGTAGTACTCCCGAATCGTTCACGAGTGGTTTAGACGTTTTCCTACCGAGCCGAGTCTGCTGAGTTCTGTTTGTAAAGTAGTCGACGAGCCACGCCAGTAGGTGCTTGGGACAGCCAAATGATTCCAGTTTACGAAGAAGGACGGAACGTGGAACAGAGTCAAAAGCTGATGAGAAATCTAAGAAAACACNACCTGTTTGATTTATAAGCGAACTGGAGATGGTCTTCAGGGGTACAGAAGGAAACAGAAAGGCGTTTGAGAATGGCACGTTCCGCCAATTTAAGACCACATGACGTTAGAGCAATGGGACGAAACGTTTGGACATGATGTTGGATCTGCAAGGTTTTGGATCGGGAATGATCTTGACGGGTCTCCAGCAATCGGGAATAGAATGCGAACTAAGTGATGTGTTCAGAATAGCAGTAAAAGCATCCGTTAGAGCCAGGGGACCATGCTTTAGAAGGGATGACGGTAAACCGTCAGGACCAATACCATAATACTATAATATAGACCTCTAAAAACCGCAATATTGAATAAAGTTGCATAATTCCAAACCATGCCGAATGACCATTTCTTTAAAATCACCAGCGGAAGCAGTTCTTGTATGTCCCTCGATAATGCCTATAAGGTTCATTTTATTTCATTCATCAATCGCATAAAGTGACATCTTATAATTTTCAGCTATGAATGAGTTTACTATTCAATCCGTGTCAAACGTTTCCCAAAATAATCAAACGCAGAAGGTGCATTTGACATCAGAAATCGAACCGAAAAAATATATTTGTTGACGTTAACAACTTTCTTTGTCTTAACCTGGACTCAATGTGCGATCAAATTGTTTTCTCATTTACAACGCGTGTCCGTTTCAGCAGCAGGACTGAATCCAGGTAAAATTACACAATAATGGTTGGGAAATATACAGTGCGGCCTCAAATAAATATTTATTTATAGTTCATTATTAATTGGGCATATGGAACAATCACATATTCGGATATATATCGTGTTTGCTCGGTAATTGTTGGGGTTATTTGCCTTTATTCTCGATGTTGTACAACGCGTTACAAAGTGACCGGAAGGAACACTGAACGTTCTTGTTAATTTTGTATTGTGACTCATGCGACATTTTAAGGCAGCTACATTTACACTCCAATTCAGAAACTTTTGTATAGCTGAGCGAAAATAAGAGCTATAAGCAAACTCAAACATGTATTCACTTGTGTGGGTGAATAATCCCAGATAGTTTCTGTGAGCCAGTCGGCCATACAACTGTTACTGTATTCAAATGCTACAAGCTTTAATTTAAAAATGCTTTGTAGTTGGCATCACTGAAAATCTAGTTTATACTTGTATTTAGAAGTGAGCCTATTGCCCAGTCTCAGTTACATTCCGTCTTCCTTATAGCATCCTAATGTCGTGAGGGTAAGATTCGGTTCAAGTAAAATTTCCATGTGGGAATTAATCATTGGCGTTTTGTTAAAACATCTCACATTCTGTTGTGAGCTCCCACGTGCTCAAATCAATCATTTCCCATTCAGTCAGTCCAAATTCAACATGCTCCGGTTCATTGTTCACTCCCTGTTTCTGAACAGCGGCAACTATTGCGCGTTATAAAAGCGAAAATGATGGCACGTTTTGCAGTCTCACCGTCTCTTTAAACAAATGCGATATTCTTAAATTATTTTGTTCTATGACATATACTCTTATTTGAGTAATCAAAACAACACCAGTAGACATAAGTCTATTCCCACCGGGCCTGACAATGCCTTCCTATGGTCACGAACTCACTTTACATTTACTCATTCATTCATTCATTCATTCATTCCTTTGAAACCAAATCTGGTGTCTGTTCAACCGTTTTTTATAGGACACCGCCCAGATTGGCTTAACTGAGGAGCATGAAGCTCCGGAATGACTGCAATCTTCACTCATTAGACCGATCTGGGTCCTGCAGATAACACATATAAGTCATCCTTCGATTCAGTACAGTCGGAAAACAATAGTTCAATTCGGTCACAAATTAATGGATCAGAGATGGGTACTCATTTTTATTGATCATAAACAGATATGCATAGTTTATGTATCACCTGTTCAAGCCAAACAATATATTCCACCATGAGCATTGTTTAACTAAAACGGATGAGCGAAGGTAAAATACTGTATTCTTCGTCAATGGAGATGAATTTTATTCGCAGTTTCGAAAGCACTAAACAGTTCAGAAGTTTAAAGGAAACTTCCTCAAAGAGTGGCTAGTCGTCACATACAATACACAATAGCTATGAGTCATCGTACTCGTAATGAAGTTTCAAAAAGAGACAAGAGGGAATAAAGCAGTCAGTTCCATCCGATTATCAATGAAATTTCCAGTCATTTCAGAAAACGCAGAGGTTGAATGTTTCGTTCAGTATCTTGGAAACAGAATAGTGGATTTGAGAACAATCGGATGTCGAGTGTCAGAATTCATCTCTAAAAGTCAAATCCTGTCGGTTACAGCCCGTTCAGCAATGAAACTAGGGAAGTTCGGTCGTTTGTTTGATCCATCCGTTCGTGCCAGCTTTGAATCAGAACTAGGGAAAGAACTAAAGTTCCTGCAGAGTGGTACTGTGAATGAACAATAAGATCCGATTCGACGAGTAATGCACTCCGCAGCGAGAGTTGCTTGTGGATCTGAAGTGGTAGCTCACCCGATGCACAGGATATGTGATGAATTAGTAACACTGAAGGAGAAAAAGCGACGAATCCCGATCGCCCGGGATCAGAGAAGGGCTGGATGACGTAGGCAACATCAGCTCAAGAAGAGCCTCAAGAAAGACTGTGAGAACTGCGTGCTAGTGATAGGGAAGTAGAAGCTGCATCATGGAATAGTCAGACACTGTTTGAACTGATATGCAACACGGAAGTTCGGTGAACCACAGTTGGTTAAACAATCTACGACAAAAGTGCACACGCTATTCGCAATGGGGAACAAAGATTTGACCGGTGGACGGAGTACTTCAACGAACAGTTCAGCTGGCCATGTGCTAAATAAACCATCCCGTATGTTGTAACTGAGGCTCCGTGGGTAGTGTCACATGAACCTCCTACTGAAGCAGGAGTACGATCTTGCATCCAAGCACAGCATAACAGGACGTATCTCCTCCCACTCATTTTAAGATGGGGGGATGACCTCGTAGACTCTATTACTAATATCATTGGTAACATTTGGTCATAAGATCGCATTCCATCATCCTGGAGCAAGTCACTGATCGATCCAATCTTTATGAAGAGATCTCGCAACGGCTGCACGAACCACCGTGAAATAAGTGTGACCCCAATCGTCATCAAGTTATGCGCTTCCGTCTCACTTCGACACCTGACTCATTTAGGAGAGATAAACATCCGCGACCAAGAAGCAGAATTTCGACCAGGTTGCGGTCGTATCTATCAAGTCTTCACTGTGCATCAAGTCTTCGGGTACGACATTCACGCCGTCAAACAACGGTTTTCGTATTCCTTGAAACAGATTAGGGGAGATTTGACCATAAAGGTTCGCTTTCTTATCCCTAAAAGTGAACCCAGCTGGAATCTTCCCTAGGCATCCTCAATTACGTCTTATACATTATGCGTTTGGCAGCAATCAGTGAATTCGTTTCATTGTATTGTGTGGTGGAACGACGACGACGACGACGACGACGACGACGACGACGACGACGACGACGCGATGATGATGATGATGATGATGATGATGATGATGATGATGATGATGATGATGATGATGAATTAAATCGAAAATGCTTTACAGTTTTTAAATTTAATGATGTTTTATCGGTGTTCACCCGGAACCGTATGTAAGAAAATGTTGTAAGATGATATGAGTATCATACAATGTTGTGCATGCACTATATCTTGTCAACAGACCGCATCTTATTGCAGTCCTCGTTTTTTCCAGCCCCGTCCGACTGTATTTAAAATCCAGCCAATTTTGCACAATGAACATTTTTCAAAATATATTTTTTTCTTAAACTACTTCTTGTCTTAACATGCGTTCGTGAACGTACGGTTTTTTTCAACTTCTCCCTCGGCACTCAAGTTTCACTCGTCAGTGAATTTGTTTTCATGTTTGATTTTGAGTTAGATTGTGCAAGGAACTGCACTCATTCCGAAATGAAATGTTTTTGCGTCTCCAGGCTTCTTTTTACTTTATTCCCGCTTGAAAATTGATGGGGTGACAAGAGCTTGTTTTACTGCATACCGGTAACTGACAAGGAGGTTGGATCATTTATTCAAAACTAGCTAGAAGTTATACACATAATGTGAGCTGGTGCATTCCAGAAATTGATTCTATCTACTAATGAAAAAACTTAAAACCACCCCGATGATTTCATCTAATAACTGATTGATCAAAACAACAAGCGTCCACCTGTGAATCAGATTAGTCTAAGACAAAATCAATGGAAGGTTTTGTGAGAAGAGCTATATTCGAAAGGATTGTCAACAATTGCGGCTTATCGGTCTGTGTGATTACTAGTTGGTCCTTAATGATAGGGCTTATGAGTACATCGAAAAATATTTGGATTTCGGGCTGAAATAAACCATTCGTAGTATATATATAGTTCATCAATAAGGGGCTCTTAATAATTTAGAGGAACCAATTAAAACAACGTTTCATTCGTACTTGTATCTCATCAAAATCGAGTTTAATACACAGTTACGAAACGTTCACTAAATGCTTGAAACTTAGACTGTTTTCGTAACCGTATTCCCAAACTATCGTCTTCGGATATTGTTGTTGGTACCGATAGCTATTTGTCATGTAGCGCAAAATAGAGCAGAGCTATTTGCGTGCAGGAATTCATGCACTGTGTAGCGCATTCACAACAATCAAAGTCGTTTTCAACAGTCCCCAGTAGTTCCAGGTTCTCCAGAATCGGGTAGATCTGGTTCCGATTAATTGTCCCCAATCCAAGCAATGCATCTGGTCAAAACGATCTGTGACCAATTTATCTCATCTCTTGACACCTGACTGCGATCTGTTGCACGCTGAGTGGAGAAACCTGAGACACAAATGGGCTGTTGGCTAGAATCGGTTACTCAGGACAGCTGAAATACGCATGAGGATTGTTTGCTCAAGACGTAGCAAAATCCCAAGCTTCAATTTTTTTCCTGCAGCTCTATTCACGGTTGACCAAGGTTGACGTGTTTTTTTAAGGTTTGAAGCGTAAAACAACTCTCATGTTCTTCTAGAGAATTGTTTTCCCTCCCCTCGTATTTGAGAAGATCCTGCGTAGCGAGCGTCACAACTACAAGAATATATGTTTGTTCCGAATACCATCAAAACTGTTGACCTCAGTCATCCTTAAAAGTGCATAACATGCATGAAAATCTGATCCGCGAGGATCGGACTGTTTTCCGCCGGTTATGGTTGCATTGATATTATCTCCACCCGCAGATAGGTTTTAGAGTAACGTAATGCCTACTGAAGACCGACGATCGTTGTGTTCATTGCTATCCATGCGGCTCATGAATCTATCGATTGGGCTGTACTGTGGAGCTGTTTGTTTTTAAAAATGGAGTATAAGAGAGGCTGAATGTCAACTGGTTACAATACCCGGACTCAAAATATTCTTTCTATAATCCACCAGTGCTATCTTCGCAGCGTTCCTAGTATTGGGTGAGAATCGGAGGGTGAAAAATATCAAATCTCGTCATCCTGTTTCGGGAACTGATAGGTGCAATTTGAAGGCAGAATTTATTCTACGCGGACTTCATATCACATCCTCTACCTCTCTGAGCACGAGTTGGAAAGGATTTAAAGAATCGACGAGGTGCAACATGTTCGCAAAGACGTAGTTAAGAAAAATTAAATACGATTTGATTCACAGTCCGGTGGCCGAGTGGGTAGCAGGCTTACGTTCTGTCTGTGAGGTCATGAGTTCGATCTCCACTGAGTTTTTTCTATTACCCACATTTGTGTGGTGAACAGCAGACGGAGCGAGCCCCGTAGTCAAGAAGACCTGCCGCTCCATCGTGGAAACCGGTAACCTGAGCCCGAGACTTGGACTGGCGAACCACATAACGCCCCAATAGATTAGGTGTGGTATTGAACAGAACGACAGCAAAGCTGCCTACCACCAAAGTTGGATGGCAGTGGCAAAGTTTGAACCTCGGACCATGGAGTCGAAAGCACAACAGTGACAGCGGCTAAACCACTGCACCATCACCACCAGAAAGATTCGCATTTCTGACGAGACCCAACCAAGTCCAAATAACTGTCTAGTGCTTCCTAGCTTGTCAGTTTATGATTCATTTGCTCGTTCGAAGACGCAGTTCACCACATGACCGAAAAGATCTACGGGATGTTTGGAACATGATCTAATTTCTGAATGTGAAGCATTTTGCTTCAGAACTGAATTTGGCTGTTGTGATGAGCTCTCCAGATTGTAGCTCAGGGATGACGTATGTCGCTGTCAAAACAACTAGTCGACAAGGACGATAAGTACCACGGTGTCTCCCTGATTGTCGATGATTGATCAAACCGGTGCAACACCCTGACTTTCATTACATTTGTTCCTCCAAACGTTTAGTGTTCCGAGCCTCATTCACGGAAGTGAATTGAGTATTGTCCCACATCAGACACAATACATCTGATATAATGTCCACTTATATATTTTGTACGAGTTCTCGATTTTGACGGCGGATGCTGGAGCATCAGTCGTAAGTTAAAAAAGCCATAGTAAGAAACATAAATAAACTTTATTTACCAACATGAACCATAGACTTGATAGAGGTATTCTACTTTTGTCTCGCTCAGGTTCAGTTTGTCCTTCTTCATTTTCGCAAACTGGAGGTGGTCACTTTAGCGTGGAGTCCTTTAAGTTGACTGCCAAACAGAATTGGTCAGTTTCCTCTAATACATGTCGCACGCTGACCACTGACGACCACTCTCGAGGCAGCTAACTTGACTCGGGTAAAACCTTTCGATTACATTCAAATTCCAACTTTCGAGTGGTAACTGAATGAATTATACTTTGCACATGACCCTGTCGGAAATTGCATGGCATAAAAAAAATATCTCGTGAGGTCTAACCGTATTTTGCCATCAACCTCAAATGTAAAAAAATGACCTCCACAAATGTCTCTTGAAAATTACATTTTTCGAAAGCCTCTCTTAATCAGTGCAAGCAACTTAGAGATTGGGCTGTGAAGAAGGCTAACATCAATGGGCGGTGGTGGCCCGGTGGTAACGTCACCAATTATCACCCCGGAGGACGAGTGTTCGAATCCCACCACCACCGCCTGACTTTCCCCATTTGTGTGTTGTAGGGCAGCCCTCTGATTGGCCGCTTCCCCCTTCCTGAAAATTGTATCTTTGGATATTCAATAAAAGGAAGTAAAATGAAAAAGAAAAGAAAAGAATGTTCTCTTGATTTAGTCGCTTTCCAACTCGTTATACATGATGAATATTTACTTCTTTCGACATATAAATTGAAATTCGTTGAAAAACTAGGTTAATAGACCAGCTGTCTCCGTGTGATGAATTGCTTGTTGTCCACCAGTGATTTAAACTGATTACCAAATGGACGGGTGATTTTGTTGGTAAAATCAGTAAGTGCTCTGCTTTGTTGGCCGTTCAGTAACGGCTTCATATCAGGTGGCCCCAGCTGCATTTCAAATTGAGCCATCATTTTTCAAACGGCAGAATGAAGAAAAGAATATTAATTTACCCGAACTACTCTGCATATTGATTCTGTGCTACCTTTCTCCTCTGTGATGAAATTTAACCATCGCCTTGCTTCGATGTAATCGGTTTTTTAACTCTACGTTTGTGTCTCGAAGGAGACATTTCGTTGATTGCACAATAAATTGGGCTTATTTTCACACCATAGCATTTGCCCATGACAGGCACTGAGTCTTCAGACTTATGTGCTTCTCTGATTCCGTTATATGCCAAAACTTTTGAATATTTCCTCCGGTTTGGAAATAGGACACTACANTTGAAATATAGTTTTTGTTCTTCTAGTATTGTGGATCTCGCGTTAGTAGATTTTAGCCAAATACCTTTCCAATTCGGTTCAGCTAAAATATTATCATTAACTGGCTTACGTGTTGTGCAGTGAATGAATAGAGTTTGGTTATTTGGAATACGTGCGTTCCACCAAATAAATAGTCTGATGCAAAATAACCATTCATTAGAAAGAATGCATTTCTAAACAGAAACTCGCAAACTTCTTCGAATTTCATCACAACACTCAAGGACGCGTAAATTCAAAGGGTGATGGGATAGAACTAAAAACATTGAAGTTGAAGAAAATGTCAGGAATAAATAAACTTCATCCATAACTATCGATACACATGTCTGCTATTGAACAGTTAAATCTATTTCCGAAATGGTAGCCATCTTTCACGACAATGATTAGCAGCAGTATTTCTGAAGAGCCTCAAAACGTATTTATTAGAGACGTAAAACATTATCTCCAGAAGTTGATCTTGAGGTGTGTAGCTCGTTTAATAGGAGTATTTTTGGTGTTATCATGCCCAAACCGGACCAAACATCCAAAAGATTCAGGCACAATGTTAAAGCCGGAATGTAACTAATTTGAGAGGCACATAAAGCCGATTACTGCGGTCTGAACTTATGCAAGTGCTTCGGTGTAAACATACGCCCAATAAGTCGCCTGAGCAATGCAATTAGTCCGTCAACACATACGTTTAGATGAAGGAAAACGGTTCCATCGAAGCAGGGCAATGTTTGAATTCGATCGCAGCTGAGAAAAGTTGCAAACACTAATACGGAAGATAGTCCGGAAGAAAACTTTGCAGCAGTTTTCCTATGGCATTGATCAAAAAAAGATGTTTGAACTTTGAGTTAAACTCGGGTCACCTAATATGAAGCGGCGATTGAACACCCAACAAGGGATATATATATATGGTATCGATAACAGCAGATTTTTCGTCATCTTCCGTAGGAACTGGTGTTTGGTTATGCATTCGTAAAGCATGGGTGCCCAAATAAACAGCCATACCAAGATATGACATATTTTATGGTGATCAATAGTTGCCTGAAAACGCTGGTTTGTTTAAGAACTATGCGGAATAGATGCACTCTAGGACTACAGGTAGTACGTACAATGCATTTTGAACAGAGTTTGCAGGTTTAAGACCACTTTATATTGATCTAACTGGCGCTCTTAGTGGAGGTCTAACCGTGGTTGTTACTTCATCAAGGACTATATGTTGGATTGCACGAGTAGACATTAGCTTCATCCCTTCTATAGGTTAAGTGAAGTTGAATTGAATCCCTGAACGCGTCAAATTGGTCATATTACATTCTGATTCATGCGATAGTTGCTGTTCGAGCAATGATATCATTGTACGATGGAGTGATAATCAAGTGCAAATGAGGATTTTTGCTCAACAATCCATAGAACAGCACAAATTACTCAATAATATACGTCTGAGAACGTCCGCTAACACACGCATCAACAAGGACCGCCGTCCAGGTCTCAAACGAAGCTACATTTGTCATGCAACTTAATTAGAAATAGAAAGACATAGAAAGGCAACGTGGAAAGACCAATACATTCATTCCCGAAGCTTTGTGCCACTGAAGATGAAAAGGAACCTGGTTCGCTGTCTAGCGAATAGGGTAAGAAAGATCTGCAGTGAGGACACGCTAGAAGAAGAGCTCCGTACTGTAAAATCGATTTTTGCACGTAACGGATATCCGGAGCGTTTAGTCAACAAAATGATTCAATGCACGGAAAACTCTTGACAAAACATCGAGGTTGAGAGAAAACCTTGTTCATTTCATCGCTGTTCAAAGGGGACACATCAGCCGAGATCATACAAAGAGGATTATCCGATGTAATCGATAAGACTATCTATACATCTAAGCCTCGTTTGTTGTTCACATCCAAGCCAATTGTTTGTTCGCGACTGAAGGACAAAGTTCCAGACTCTGCGGTCTCATTGTGTTGATACTCATTTACTTGTTCCTGTGGATGTTCATAGGCCGCACGTTCAGGCGATTGTCCGAACGCATTCGTGAACATCACTCCGCGTGGCTGAACACCGGAACGATTAAGGCACTCACCAGTGCAGTGGTTTCACACCTAGCTGAAACAAATCATACCGTGAACGTGTGCGAGGCTTTCC
>UZAN01046013.1:5921-20158 GCA_900618425.1 Echinostoma caproni
GATGCAAGCGGAGTCAATTTCAGAACACAGTTGGAATGGAACCATACTGTGTGTATCGATACAATCATAAATGTTCAGGTCACTCTAAAAGACAGATGCTTCATTCCGGTGATACGGTCGACAACGAATGAAAAGTGCACTACTGAGGTGACAACTAGACAGTTCGGGTACAGGGTGTAGGTGCACTCTATTTTTGTTCTTTCAGACTTACGTTGTACAACTATCAACCTAAGATATTCAACGCCGTCATTTCCATCGTTGTGGTCGCAAAGCAAGTTCAAATAATGTTTAGGAGATTGAACAAAGAACAAGTAATGCAACCTTTAGAACACCGTTTTAAAGTTAGTGGGGTGCATGATTTTCAGATCTGATGAACGGTGAAGATGTGATCGAAACAACACAGATAAGGCCGAAACATGATCTGGGCAGAATAAAACCAACAGACGGTTAGGATTAAATTCAAAATGAATAGGAGAGTTACGAGATCAAAGGTGGATGTATACTTTTACACTTTAAAACATCGTCATATCAGTTATTTTTAGCCATCGGACCTCAATTATATTTGATTGGTTATCTGTATATTTCTCCCAATGACCATCCACTGCGTTCATCATGTAATCCTACACTTTCTAACGAACACGCGTTATGAGCATCGCGATTTACATCCACAAATATGATATAAAATGCTGTAAATTGGACCATTAGACTGATTGCCCGAAACCTGTAACGGTCCAAATCACATGATTAATCGACTTTGTCATTCTTACCAGAAACCATCAATAATACCCAGATGAGCATACTAGAATCGGTTCTTAAAAAATTTCCATACCGCCTACCGGAGAACCGAGTGAAATGTCGCTACTTCAAAAACAAAAAATATGTTGAGCAAGACCGAAGCGATTCCGAATATCCTAACAAGTCTGGGTGAGAACAAGATGGAGCACGTATCGATCTTACCGAATAGATACATGTACTTTAGTTAGAAAAGGCCCAGGTCATCTGATCAACATCAGTACTTATGATACAGCACTTCAGACTTTGAGTAGAAAATTTATAAACTAACAGGTCTATGCGTGTAGAAAGCTGTTCTCTGCATCCATGCCGATGAGAACATTCTCATCACCTCGACTTACAAAGGGCGTTGATCGAATGAGAAATTGAGGCGTAGAACGATTTACAGCAGATTCAACTCACTCACGCGGTTTACATAAGCGAACAGAGAAGACAAGACAAAACTCTGTATGATGAAAACAAAATTGGACGTAATAAGAGTTTTCTGTCATTGCCGATTCAAGAACAATAACTTAAAAAGCTACTAGTAATGATGGGTTGAAGTGAACCGTAAAATTCAATAAGTGTGAAGAATCGACCTTGGATACAATGAGCACCAGGGGGAGGAAAACCATGAGTAAAACCCCGGTGTGGGAGAGAACAGTGGTTAGCGAACATACGACCGCCAAAACTGAATTAAATTGAGTTTCACTTTGCCTGTTCCTTTAGCGAGCAATATTTAAGGCTAAGCGAAGCAGTTCCAGTAAGGTCTATACAGACTAATGTAACACTTCTTATCAAGGTGTAAAAAATGGCGACGGGCAACGTTTTACTGGATTTCCTTGTAAAGAGCTTTCTTGACAGGTATCTGCGGATATTGAATAATATGGTAGTGACTACAATGAATGATACAGCTACTGTGTTTGCTTCACTTAGGAAAATCAAATAACCGTATTCTTATAGTTGTTTTACGTTATTCACGTGTTACAGAAACACCGTGGATTGAAGTTTGTTTTCTATATATATCGATAAACCGGTGAGCTGCTAAACACAGTGGAAACACACGCCTTCCGTGTGAGAGTTGCAAACAGACCGGTAGACATGCACCGCCGATGAACAAGAGCGACGGTCGAGCCTTGTGTTCCCTAGCTGTGTGACTGGCTGGATGAACTGAGGATTGCGAGTGAAAATAAAATCTAAGGGTAATCAGTCAAAATTAATAAAAAGTACATCACGACGGTGTACTTTCTACATTTAAACCGACCGTTTCCACTGATGTGCTTTCCTTTTTGCTTCACTTTTCAGAACGAATGTTCAAATGAACCAATAACCAATAAAGACGAACGATGCCCAGGGACGATCTGACGATAACAAAAGTTACGTGAAACAGGTTCCTTTGGAACGGTTTATGCGTCAGGCTTGGCAAGTGGTACGCCGCTTGATGAAATCACTAATCATCACGAGGATGTATCGAGTGCCCGCTCCGGAGGCAGGCAATTTTCGCAACAGGCGGACAAACTTGAAAATCACATCACACTGATCACATTGACTGGAAGCTTGAAGGTTTTCTAAGGGATTTTACTTAACCAAGGGTGACTGACTGATCAATAAGGTATGATCATGTCTGGTATGCAGGGTCTCAGGACGAACATCTATCGGAAAAAGCTGCACGTCAATGGCTACTAACAAGTACATAAATCAGAATGGTCGAGTTGAATATTTGAGGTACAATACGTGTATTCATTAAGATGGGCAATACCATAAAGCTTGACGCGGAGTTCAATCCCGCATTATAAGTATGGTACACGCTGGTGTCCAACATTGGTTTATCTTACCGCATTCGATCAGAACAGCGGAGCAAAAGACATTAAAAACAGATAACCGTATGTGATAACCGTTTATATAGAACAGAATTAGAGGAGCTACCGTGATGGAAAAGCAATTTCACATGGACTGATACGATGCAACTCGAATGATGACAGATTAGCATAACATAAAAGCAGTAAAACATTATTTTGCTTAATGCGTCGAACAGATGTGTTTGAGAACCTTGTTACATCACAGGTTAGGTCTATGCCGTGCTGTAAACAAACAACAGTGATCAGTGATTAGAAAGCCCACATTCATAAACTGAACGTCAGTTTGGTGCTTCTATGCACCGATTGGGATCACGAGTGACCACATGTGCCAGTCAAATATAGGCCATACACGCACACAACCAAACAACGGAGGTGCATGTAGCAACAAAAGAGAGCACTCACAAAAGTCGATATTTGACATGAGGACAAGGATCACACTGAACATAGGGTTCGTTAATGCATACACGTTGTCGTGACGACGCACTAGTGGATGAGAGAGAACAACGCTGCTAACATGAGATATTCCCCTTATTAAATGGCTTATGGGAAAAAAGGATTGGCGTAGGATTGAAAGGGTTTTCAGTCAAAAACACTTATGAACCGAGGTACACCAGTGATTGCACATGGTGTAACATAAATAAGTTATAAAAATAATTTAGTATATAAAAGCGCGATATATTCATAAGTTTTATTTCTTAAAACCTGCACAGGAGAAAGACGAGGTTCATTAACTACGATAGGCTCCGAGTCAAAGGAAAACCGACCGATAAATCAGAGATTCTGGAGGCAAGAATGACGAGCCAATCGCCACGATTCACTGTGAAGACTTTCATAAATGCCTAGTATTTACGGATCTCAAATCGTTTTCTATATAGTTCATTAGACAGAAGAGCGTTTGATCGCTTAATCAGTCGGAACGAAAAGAACTGTTGCAATAATCAAGGTTCCTTGTCATCATGCACGGCAAAAATGATACAATCAAATGGTCAGAAAATCACTTGTAGCTCTTAGGTGTCGGTGCGCGCACCAGTTTCGTTCGAGAATTCGGGAATCCAACGTTTTAACGGAAGCACATGTTGTTCTAAATATGTCAGAAACCGCTAGCTTAAATCAGGTGACGGTTCGAATGTTTTATCACTATTGCTATAGTTAGACAGACCGTGATATTATATCAACTGTGAGTGAAAACAAGTGCTAAATAAGTAGTCAAAGTCGGTGGCAGTCACTTCCGCTGTGTTCTGAGAATCGAAGTTCGAACACTGACTCTGCTATCCAAGCATGATGATAGACAATATCAATTCTTAATAGGGAACAACAACAATCTGATCGTTAGGCAGACTTCTTCGGTGAACAGTTATTTGTCCCGGTGCTAGCCAGGTTACCTCATCTGCAACTGAAGTATCGTAGGCGGTGTCATGCGATACCCTGGCACAAGCAGGAATCCGATCTTGCATTCAAGCTCTGTAAAGGAAATACTGGAGAACGCACTAAGCGGTCTTTAAAACGTCGGGGCGGCAGGAGAAAAGCAGTGCGATTTTGAGTACACTGATGACATTGTACGTCTGTTCGAATGTATGGAAGACGCGCAAGGCACACTTGATAGCTGTTGCCACATTCGGTATGTGGTTTTCACCATAAAATTACGATGTGTTGCATCAAGATTGGGTGTCGCCTAGTCCCGCTTTGTAACTAAATGGCCAGAAATTAGCTATACTGGCATGCTTTTCCTACTTAAGTAGTTGTGACTAATGACGGTGGCGCAGCAACGGGGAGTGGCGTACGCAGAACTGAAACACCTTTAGCGTAGTCGCGACGTTTCACTGAAGTTGAACAATTGTGTATGTTGTGCTACTATTCGTTCAGTTCTACTCTATGACAGTGAAACCTTGAATTCGTGAGTAGAATCTCTGTATCTTTTTCTTTGACTTCTTTTTATTGAGCGCACAATGATACAATTTTCAGGAAGGGGGAAGCGGCCAATCAAACGGCTGCAACATAATACACAAATGGGGAAAATCAGGCGGCGGTGGTAGGATTCAAACACTCGTCCTCCGGGGTGATAATTTGATGTTAGCGTCGCGCCACCACCACTCTATCGACTAGATTTCGATTATAGGTGTTCATGTAGTTTGGTTCATGTGGAGTGTAGCGAATGGGTAAACGGTCGTCTGTCTGAAAGTGCCTCGAATTCAGATTAGTGGGCTTCGTTGGTTAGGAAACATATTGCGCACGCCCACCTAACGCGACGTCTTAGTTGTGACAGCTCCGGGTTGGAGAAAACTACGTGCAGGCCAACAGATGACGTTAAGAAGAGGTATGAAGAAATGCACTCAGCAATTAGGTACAGCAAGTGTTTGGCGCCTTCTAGGTTGGGATCCGAAAGACTCTACAACTGGATGGTTGAAGACAATGAAGGATTTGTCAGTGAACCGATAGCCGCGGCGCTCTTGTGGCCATTTATTCCCAGACAAGGATGCTTGGATGTGTGTGTATGGGCATCTAGATTGTACACTCTGTATGACCAATTTATAGTTGCACTTTCTGTACCCTCAAAATAGGCTCAACCCCTGCCCACCTAATATATTTTCACTAACTTCGTATGGACTGCGAGTTCCGCAGCGATCAATAAAGTTGGTTCCACAGTTTTTAGCTATACAAATGACGATTGTTTAAAATCAGGTTTATCAAAAACAGCTACACGCATCATAAAAAGATGCGTTAAATATTGAGAACAGCACAAAAGTTAGTGACCGGAGTCATGAGCACAAAATGAGAACCAAACAATGTGGGGGAATAAAACTAATCAAAGTTGTAACCCGACATCGTCCGAAAACTCTAAAGAATGCACAACAGCTGCGGATAATTAAACAGAATATCATCAACAAACAAGGCTTTAATACATTCAGAAATCTCAGCAATGGGCACCGGTGAGTCGTTAATCTCCGCGAGCAGCTTATTGAACTGAGGATGAAAATCCCGTGGATATCGAGTTGTTCTACTCACTAGGAAGAGAGAATACCGACCCTAATAGGTTGATGTGATTCCAGGATATTTTCATGAAAAACCCGATGACCATTTACGGGATTGTCCGAATAAACCAATATTACCCATTGTAAGTAAACACAAAGTAGCGAACAAGCTTGTTTGCGGTGATTCTTCTACCGGCTAATACCTCACAATTGATAACCCCACAGAGCACATTTCAAACAAAACAAATGTGCTCTGTGGGATTATTTCAACAATTGAAGCAGGCCAAAGACCCCATCGTACTTCGTGGACTTAACAAATATTTTAAATTCCGTACAAAACTGGCCCTGGCACATCACAATTTATATCAAACTGTTTAGAANGGGGGGGGGGAGGGAGAAATCATGACAAGTTGGAAAAGAAATAATCAACATTCCAGTTCCACACTTTGATTCTCACACATGCGCACTGGTTCGGGTTATTAGGGGTGGGTGGGAGGACGACTGTGTCGTGTGTGGTGTTGGCCATGGAAGACCGAGTGTTCCTACGAATTGTTTTTCGGAGCATGAGGGGATGTAGGCTGATTCGATTCGCCTCCGCTGTGACCAGAATGCGAATCCTACCTCTATTAGATACACGGCTGCGAATTGAGTAGAGGGGTCGAAACGCCTTGACCACATTAATTACATGGTTTGATTCTACTAGGTGTAAAACGACTGAGCTGATAATGGTCCTAATTACTCCACCGTTTAACCAAGTCGGGTGGTGCTCACGGACTTGTTCAGATAAACGTCTGCTCGTGCGGCCAATACACCTTGGCCCACGGGAACAGGTAAATGAGTCGTCTTATTTGGCAACCGGTGATGACCCAAGATAATGTTCACAAATCGCTCTGGTATCGTCCGTACATATTCTCCGCGCCCTGGTAGCGAGGCAATGAATCAGGGTTCTTTTCCGTTCCAAAGGCATATCGCTTTTGAAATGGATACACCGATTTTTCTACGACCGCTTACTGTGGATGGCACGTTCCGTCTGAGCGACGGCTTAGCAGAACGTCCAGAAATGCAAGCTGCTCGTTTTCTTCGTTCTCTAGAGTAAACTTACTGTTTGGATGAGCTGAATAAAATACTTCCAAGAGTCTATACAGATGCAGTGTCATTGACAAAGCACAAAATTTCATCCACATAGCGCTTGTGAAATGTACAACGATCGATTGTTCGTTTTAGGATGTTATTCTCCAACTTCGCTATGAAGATATCTGCGAACAGTGGACCCAGAGGAGATCCCATTGCTACTTTATCTATTTGGCGATAAACTTTGTCATTGAATTTGAACTGTATGTAGTGTGCGCAAAAGTATAGTAATTGTTTGAGATCAGCAACTAGTAGTCCAATTTCACAATTATTCCTTTGTATTTGGTCACACACTTAAGAGATTTACTTATGGAACTCATCAGTCAATAGGAACGACGAAATTCCAGGAAAACACGACAACTTGCGGAGATGAGTCCAGGAAGTGGAAGGCAAAGGTTATCTGGGTTAAAAAGAAATTATAAACAAACAATATTCGGTGTGAACTGACGATTCTCCAGATATCACCTTCACGCACGATCCTGAGTTCATACAATCAACCGTACACTTGGAAAGCACTAGATACGTGTTTCGCCCATCATCATCATCATCGTACAGCGAGACACAGTGAAGGGAACGTCGCTGATCGCTGTCATAAGAACTCATCAGTAATGCATATTCATGGCCGTGTCCGGGGTTGAAAGTCAACGTATTCAATATGTAAGTGCACACGCAACTTTCGCGGCCGAGAGAAGCGGTCAACCACGGGCGGTAATGTGATGCAAAGAACGGTTGGTGGTTGTGTGGGTTCAACCACATCGGGTTCCTTGATTCAGAAAGTGGATACTTCCTTTTGTTCATTTGCAATCATATTTTAAAGAATACCGAGAGGAATACCTACAAACCATGAGTTGTTATATAGTTTGGTTGATGTTTAACAAACAGTACCTCGGGAGATGGAAACTGTGGATGCTGTGAGAAGGGTGCACGCTTCATATAAATGAACTTAATAACGCTTCAGAAGCAAGCGACTATGTATAGAATGGTTTTTGCAGCCTTACGTGAAAGCAACCCCAGGATCTACGGATCAATCATGGGACCCGGTGAACCACTTGGAATTATTGCAGCGAATTTCAAAAACCCCGATAGAGCAGGTGTGATGCTAAGCCGAATGACAGCAAAGTCGCGTCAGAGAGAGCTTAACCTTTCCCTGAGAATCCTAACGGTATGAACACAAAAGTGATTGGGACTAGTAGCCACCGTCTTAATGTGACGACGTTTTTCCGATGGTACAGGATGCTTGGACGTCAGGGTAAGGAACAGAGTACAGTCACCTGACATGTGTATTTAGACCGCTCACGTAGCCCTCATTCCATACAAATGTCTAGACTGTCATCAGTTCTATAAATACCGCACGTTTGGCTGGCGCTACCAATAAAGGCTTGCACCGTTTGCAATTGTCTTTAAACTGGGATGGTTGGGATACGCACCCTGGGACCGGGTTCGGTGAGTTTTGGCGGGCTACAAGCCATCTACCAAAAGACTGCAAGTAATTATGGTGATGCTGTTTCACAAGAAAATCTGGCTTAGTGCAAGCAGAAGAAAAGCGTAATAGATAAAATGCATGTGTGAACAACGTCCCAAAAAATAAGACTCGAATGGCTGGACACCGAGTCTCGACGAACTGTGATCTCAAACCGCTCCCCTTCCCTACCTGCTTGGCTGCGCTACGTTTGTGTTCATTGTTGCATTGGAATTTATCACTTGGTTTCTGCCATGTTCTCTCGACGTTCGTGTCCCAGGGAATTGTTATTACACACATGGTTAATACTAACTAGATTTCTTAATTCGCTTCATTTATCTATCTTGTTCGATGTTATACGTACGCAACTGATGAGAGTATACGAAAGGAATTCCTCTCGCAGTGTTTGTCTTCTGACGCCTGTTCAAATTATTACGTCTAAAGGATATTTATTATTCTTCTGTGTTATCCAACTCACATGGTTCTGCCCAAACTGGATTTTCTGCATGGAGCAAGAAACGGAAGCGTGCCAGGTGGTAAACTGCGCTCGCAAACATTACTCTCGTGAAGATGACGGTTCCGTCATTAATCAGTTCCAACATTCGCTCATTGTTTAGCAAACTGGCTGAACTCACAAATCTACTAACTCATCGCGTGCACACAAACATGTGTGTGATATGCATACAGGAATCGTGGCTCAACGAAAACAGACGATTCGCTGGTCAACATACCTGGCTTTGCAAGTTTTCGACAAGAGAGAGCAAGAAGCAAAAGGAAGTCCGGATGCGATGTAATGACCAAAATTAACTCCAGTTGGTGCGGCAAGTCCGAAACGTTGTTTGTTTTCTCGCCTTATGGTATTGACTGCCTTGCTGTTTCATGTCGACCTAGGTTTTTCCCTTATCGAAACACAATTATTGCAAATCTATACATTGCTCCTTGCTCACAAACTGAAATTAGTTCTTTCTACGATGCATTTATTCCTTTCATTGCTCCCTTAGCAGACGAGAACTGAATTTTAATTGTCGGTGATTTTAATCACGGATCAATCCAACCTTTACTTTCTTTTGGTCTATCAGACCTCTCTTTAACAACCACCAGAGGAATCGCTATTTTGGACAAGCTTATTACTAATCACCCTAATATCTTCTCTCTTAAACTGAAGTCGCCAATGTCGTCTAATGACCACTGTCTCCTATGNCTCCTATGTCTTAGACCAAAAGTTTACGCTCGGTTAGCATACCCCGCTTTTATTCAAACAAAACAAATGAACATAAAAATTCGGAACCTTTCAGCCGACAGACTCAATCTCCTGAGAAAATCTCTTGCTATTATATCTTTACGGTTTTCCGTTCAACAGTCTCCCTATTCTGTTGAACATTTTACAGAAACAGCTAACGTGATTTTCAATCTATGCTGTCCTATGGAGACAGTTTTCGTTCACACTAGCAGAGTATGCTCTCCGCAGCTAAAAGCTTTTAGATGACAACAAGAACTAGCGTTAAAGATACATCAAAAAGCCACTGTCAAACAACTCACACTGCAAATCAGGGCAGAGATCAAAAGATTGAATGCTTCATTCGCAAAGCAAGTTTAGGGAGCTGGAAGACGGCTATGGCGAGGGATCAGACTGAATACTTCTAAATGCTTCGGATGCATTTTTAGTCTTTCCCGATCCGAATACCCCCTGGAACCCTCAGTCATTAATTCCTTACCCATCACTAGAACGCATACCAAGGAGTCGCCATAGATAGCAATCTACGGTGGTCCTCTCATGTGCTCGCTTATGTTGGTAGACTGCGTCGCTTGTCTTTTCAAATACGCAAGCTACGACAACTTCCAGTGATGCACGAAACTGTTTGTTCTTTTGTTTATCAATGCAACTTTTCTATCATGCTTTATTGTTCGCCCGTTATTTTCCCTGGTCTACTTAGAAAGGACCTCATTACTCTAGGTCGCAGTTCAGTAATTATTAGCCGCGTTTTTCTTATCCCTTCAAACACTCTGGTCACGAAATTGTGTAATTTGCATATCACTTCGTGAGAAGATAAGATACTCAATGACCCCAGTCATACACTCAATCCTGATTTATCTGCTTGCCGTTTTCACGCTTCAACCCTATCCAATTTCTGCTACTTGCCCTCCCGCATGAACATTTATCGCAACTCAACGGTTCCCTATCTAGCTCGTATTCTCACTGACACGATGAAGATCCGTAACGAAATAATTTTAAACTTGCAAAGATGATCAATTTAAGTTTTATCATTGTTGTATACTAGTTTTCATTTCATTTTTTACCCCATTGTACCGGTGAACACATTTTCTTACTGAAATGTAGGCACAGTCGCCTGCACAAGTTATAATACAGTATAATAATACAATACCTGATTGTACTGTTGTAAATGCTGGTGTAAATCACCCTGTTTGACGTGGGCACTTACGAAAACACATTTTATTATGAAGATGCTTGTTTCGTGATCTATTTGGTGCATAATTTGGATGGATTAGATTTTGACGATCGCTACTCGTCGCGGACTCAAATATTAAACCAGATTTCTGTTTGCATAAAAATGCAAACGTGGGTTTTTTCTAAGTGTTGAACGGCAGCGTATCTGGATGAAAACACTGTGGATGATCGATAACCAGATGAGCTCAATCTAGGCTTCATCAAACTACTCAACCGCATTTCGTCCGCCCCGCGCTTAACATCAGGTCCTTATAGCTCAAGCTCTTCGATTTTATCTATGACACTGACTGACCGAAAGCGATGAAAAATCTTACGAAGGCATAATAAGTACTAAACAGCCTGCTCCTAGAAAACATCCCTACTGCGATGTAAATGTTTGGATCCCTCAAACTAGTAAACTAAAATGAGTCCAAAAGAGAAAAAACATTTCAAGCTTTGCGTAATATACATGCGCGATGCGTGAAAGCATGCAATGTTCCGTTTGAAATAGCTGAATATTTTGTACAGATTAGATACATCAAACCGTTTACATCCATGCTTCGAGTGATCACCGAGAAGTCAGAATACATTGAGTTAATTGAGGGAAAGTGAATTTAAAAGCAGTATTGCGGGATGCAGTGTAGTGGCTCAGTGTTACCGTGCACATAACCGAATGCGAGTTAATAAATGAGACATAAATAATAATGGTCAACAGTGCGAAGTACAACAGCTCGTACACATACAGATGCGAAAAGGGTTACAACGATGATTGAATTTCGGCTGAGCGGTTTAGGTTGCCAAGGTATCATGATAGTTCTCTCATGCACAAGTAGGTCACGAGCTTACCGTAATAATCTTTGGGACGATCTGAGAGAGACGAGTGAGAAATAAATAGTGGTCAAAAGATGCACGATTATCGTTGACCTCTGGATAGAACGGTACCAAACGAGCAGCCTTATTGTTGGTGCACTAACTATAACTTGACAATTGTGCTTACTGGTTCCGTGTTGCATACATGAATTGGGAGAACGCGGTGACTTATTCTTTATCTAGTTCAAGGATTTGGTACATAGGATATTGTCTCAAGTATCTACTCTTAACCTTAAATGACCTAACGAAAAGCACTTATTCTGTTGCCCACAGATAGATAAGCTCAAAATCCTAATGTTTTTTCAAGCTGCTAAAATGCCTACCTCACCACAAAGTGCAGGTGATGTGGGAACAGGTAACACAGTACAGTCAATATTATTCTAACACATAACCAAATACAGAGAACTGGCAAATGTGCCAGTGTTCATAGGTTGTGTGGACATGTTACTTCCCGGTTGCTCTGTCCGAGGAAGGAGGACAATCTCGGGGTCCCCTTTCGAAGCCTTTGGCTAGAAAGTCAGACCTGCAAGACAACAGGATGGAGCTCAGAGTCCGCGGTCCATTGGGGGCCGGTGTCCACTTTATCGGATCATACGCCCTTCGAACGGAGTCAAACGTCCAATACACCCAATACGCCTCCAGGCTCAATTGAGCCGGTGACCACTGCCGAAACCAGGAAGGTGTGCGTGTGGTTCGTACGCCTCTACTTTGTTAGTTTGGAATCAGGGTTTTTAGTTAACTCCCTTAGGTCAACTGCCAATGGTTCACCAACCCGGTTATAGCCCCGGTTTTTGGCTATTCGTCCTCAAACTTTGGTGGGGAAACAGCTCCGCCAAGGGAAGGTAGTGAGTAGGTCTTCCTCAGCAGAAGCTATTTGAGACGCTTCGTCATATAGGACCATTTCGCAAGGTGTAAGGGAATAGTGACCAGTCACAATCCTTGACATCCACCCCGACCAGACTGAGGCTTTCGGAGGTCAGTCACAGTACAGTACCCAGTAATAATGCACTGCCATGTGCGAATTATATACCGATCGATCTCTACAATTAACAAGACTATTGTTATGGTTGGAAGGTATAAAAAAGGTTGAGGTGCAACTGCTTGCCTATGAAACTGAACAACTTAAGCCCTGAGACTAGAATTATAGAATAACTTGAGACCCCAATAGGATAGATGTGACATCGAACCGGGTGACAACAGAACTCTATATCGTCGACGGCAATGAAAAGGTGATTTGGTTCAACAGTAGCGCGCCACATGATGATCATTTGAACACAACCTGTAGGACAGTGCAACTGGTTACATACAAGCACTTAGATGATCTATTAATTAAACAACCTCAAATAATGTTACAACCTTTTTTGGGAACGCAAACTGAAAATAAAATGTACACGATATGGAACGGCAACTAAAAATGGATTTTAAGTGTCACCATATACTGGGTGACGCTTGAGGAGTAGCCGATGCAAGGGGAAATTGGAGAGAAAAAGGAAAGACAAGCACCAAAATTTGGATAGAAATATGGGAAAATCACTTACTTTCACGATCGTTGACCGGTGGCAGTGTCTGAGTTTCTTTACTATACAAAACCGGTTCTGGAGGAGGAATTGCAGTCTCCGTAATCTGAGAAACCTGTAACGTTTTACGCTTCCGTGCTGCACTAGCATTTGTTCGCCTGAAGAAGTGAGAACACAGCAGAACTAAACTTTGGCAATAAAAACCCTAAATAAAATGATAAAAACAGGGTTAAAGATTAAATCGATCAAGCTAACCAGTGATAATACACATACATATTCTAGTGTGTTGAACAGCACACACCAAGATCTGCAATTCACTCACGGAAACCGGAAACCAATGAGTCGGGGTAGCGAATCACTAAAGGCCTTAGTAAATTAGGTGCAGTATTGGTGAAGCTACCCACTAATAAAACCGGGTGGCGGTGGCAAGGTTTGAACCTTGGACCCCACGGCCAAAAAAAGGTCAGTGACAGTGACTTGAACCGTTTGACCGCCATCAAGATTGGTTTAAAACCTATGAATGAATCAGTATACTGGGGCAGATACCGAAGCACTCACATAAGCCCGTTGATGTCAACGAATAAGACAAGGGAAGTGAATAACACCAATAGCAAACCGCAACATCTACATCACTGTTTAAGGATGATATTCTTTGATTTCAAACCCCACTTATTCGTAGACCCTTGAGGTCCCGCTGGACAGTCGAAAAAAACTAGCCGACGTCAATGCGAATATAAACTTCTTCAAACCCCTAATCCGACTCATATTAGGACGGCCGCGACGCGTCTAACTCGTATGAATGGACATGAACTTCCGAAGGAATAAAATAATTCTGATGATTTTTAAATGACAATTCGTCGTGTATATAGCAAATGAAGCGTGAACTGAAAAGCTCGGAAGCACTGGACAGCTGTTTCCACCTGGTTGGGTCTCATCAGAGACCAATCTCTGAACAAGAACCTTCTCAAGCCAAATTCTGGTTGTCGCTGGCATAGAATTGAATGGTGTGATAGCTAGCCTATCAGACACACTATGCTCTACGCGTACAAGAGACAAGCATTGAGTAACCTATTTCGAAGTGAAGACCTGTAGCAAAATCCAATTCCTACTGTTGCAGGACCGGTCAGTTTCCAATATCCTTGTAATACTTTCTCTCGAAAATTGAATAAGGCTTGAAGTGATACACAGTCCTCAAAGGCCAATTTCTGGTAAGCT
>UZAN01046015.1:16325-26967 GCA_900618425.1 Echinostoma caproni
AAACACACATATATATATATATATATATATATATATATATATAGGTTTCCATCATGTGTTCACACCACCGTCATTTATAGCCGCAATGTTTAATTCTAATTGTAAAAAAGTACCATGATAGGTTGTCGAACTAAAAAATGTGAAGTTTCTGTCGAATTGTGACATTCTTCTGATCCATTGAATGTTGGTGTTCATACTTGAGATGCGAAACAGAGCCAAATGTACGCGTGCAATATTTGCTCTGATTCACAGCGAAGGTCATTACACTCCTTTGGTAATCGATTTCCCGCTCCACTTTTTTGCTCTAAGGTCAGCAGCACAACTATCCTCAATAGTATAACTTAACAGAAAAAAATCCACTCCCACGTAATCGTGTTTTAGTGTGCTGTTCTAGATGAATCCCTTTGATTAGTCTAAGCGCTCACGTGCTTCATGCCGTTTCAACTAACCATTAGGTCCTCATGGGAGGATCGATACATGGAACGAATGTTATGAAAACTGTGATTGTATGCTCATACATCTATTTAGTACATACTTATCCAAGTATAAAGTGAATTATTCTAATACAAAAAATCTCACTAGAAATATGTTCTGAATTGCAGTTTCTTCTTTGTTTTTAGATTGGACACGATAACTGGGTGCGTCAACTGGTTTTCCATCCGCAAGGAAAGCTACTACTCTCAGCTGCTGACGACAAAACTGTTCGTGTGTGGGATCTGAAGAACCGACGCTGCCAAAAAACGCTCGACGCACATTCGCATTTCGTCACCACTATAGGTTAGTTTTATCTTAACGTGACTGTTTTTTGTCAACGCTTTTAAAACAAAATTTATTACACACTTTCGTGTCATGAACAGCAGACTAGGTGGGTCCTTAGTCACAAGGATCTGCTATGGATTGGGGTTGTATCGACCACGTTCTCCCTCTTTGCCAAATTCTGAAGCACCGACATTGTAGACCCCCTACCTCTGTCTTCCCCGTCCTCAAGACGGCCTTCCACGCGGTCGACCACTCCAAATTCTGGCGCTTCCTGAAAAGTGTGTCAGAGAAGTTTTAGTTCAATTCTATACTAATAGCCGAAGCCGAGTTCAAGCTTACGACACTTTCACCAGAGTTAGTCACAGAGGGAGCTGTTCGTTGGGACTGAGCTAAGTGCCAAGGCTGAGCGCTCGCTTCTTGACTGAATTATAGCAAGTAGCCGACTGCACTGTGCGTCACGACAGCACAGCTACAGAATCAAGCGCCCATGCTTATTCGTCGTATCGGTGTATGCACCAACCGATTGCAGTACAACTGAAATCAAGGATGAATTCTACAAGGAGTTTTCTCAATTACGGAAACCCTAGTAGTCACCGGAGATTTCAATGCTCAAGTGGGATCCCTGGACGGATGCGAAAAGCTTCTCGGCGGACCACATACAATCCCAGCCAACCGGACGGACAACGGAGATCCGCTACTACAATTCTGCGCCGACCACGGATTGTTCCTGTCAAGCACCATCTTCTCGCATAAGAAACGACATCACTGTATTAGAAAACCGCCAACATCTTCACAGCACTGGACCTAAACCCACCACATCGCCATCGGTTACCGCTAAAGGTCGATTCAAGACTGAATCACTAATCAACAACTGTGGATACGGACCACGCTTTGTTACAAGCCAAATTCACCCAAGCAAGCAACCGCAAGAAAGCAGACACAGACAACCACGATACAATGTCATGGATAGCTGCAAATCGGCCTTCAAAGCGCTCTCCGATCAAGTATCAGGCCATCACCAGCCGGAGAGCACAATGAACACTGGGAGAAAAGCTAAGAAGCAATGCAAATATCGATAATCAGCGATGTACTCTGGCACAAGCTCAAGGAATAAACCATCGAACTCGTCGGCCTCGGCTGCTGTACTGGACACCCGCAGAACCGTTCTTCCTGATGCCACATATGACGGCGTGCAAATCCCTCAAAAAAAGAGCTCAACAAAAGTCTGAGAAATGACCGCATGAAGTGATGCATAGGAATGTGTAGGGATATGGAGAAAGCTGTAGCTATTGGTAATACCTGCACTCTCCTTCGTGCAATTAGGAATACGGGACTCGGAAAAATGGGTGAGGTGATAGGGGAATCCGATGGCACAGTGATTTCCCAGCGACAGTGCCGTCTTGATCGATCGGCCGCACGTTTCCAGATTAAGTCCAACAGGTCTCCATCGCCATTTGGTACACCCCCCCCCCCTAAAAAATTCGATAGGGCAAATACTCCCGTTTGATGTCTATCCTCCATCTGAAATGGACCCACCCAGAGAAGTAATTTATCTCAAAAGGCATACGGCCTCCGATCTAGATGGGCTGTTTACATCAACTTTTAGGTTGCGTGATGAGACTTGATTTAAACGTTGACGAAAATCTTGCGCTCAATTGAGAGAGCAAACAAGTTGAAGCTGAGTGGTGCGAATCGGTCATCTTACCAATATACAAGAGAAAAGACATGCTCTTCTGAAAACGACGGAAGAATTAGTTTAACGAACACTATCCCCAAACTTCGCACTAGGATCGTACTACGTCGATTGTCCGCTGCACATGAAGGGTGCACGCGTGAGAATCAGGCTGGTTTTAGATCCAATCGGGGTCGTATCGACCACATTCTCCCTCATTGCCAAATTCTGGAGCATCGACATCGTTCCCGTCTTACTGGACGCACAAACGGGCTTCCACGCAGTCTACCACTCTAAACTCTGAAGATTGTGCCAGAGAAGTTTTATTTCAATTCTGTGATCTCTTTGTACTAACAGCCGAAGCCGAGTTCAAGCTTAAGACACTCTTTCACCCGAGTACACCACAAAATTGACGTTTGTTGGGGTTGCCCTCTCTTCTCCTATTCAACTTTGTTATACATTTGATTATGAAATCAGTCCTATCTTCGTGCGAGAATAGTGGCATCCAGTTGCTCCCAGTTAGCAAACTGTCGGATCTGGAGTATGTGGACGAAATGGTATTGCTTAGTGAAAATCCAGGTCCATTGCAGCTTTTCGGGATAGTTAGAGTGCTTGTGTAGCCTTCGTCGATGTTCGGTTTCCTCCTTCAAACTGTAAAATGTGGCTTTAGACCGGGTTGTTTCAACATCCAACTTCATTCTAATAGGGGAAGTAATGGAACAAAAATGACAAGTTTTGTTATTTGGGAGCTATATCTCAACCGGTTTACGTATCATTTATGATGTGCCAGCTCGCATACAGAAGACTTGATTGGCATTTGCCAATTTGAGCCATCTGTGGCACCGCCGCGAATTTCGGCTGTCCGTCAAGGATCTAGTGTATGCTGCGGCAGTTCGGCCAGTTCTGTTATACACCACAGAAACCTGGGCATCCAGAAAACAGGATAATCGCGTTGCCTACTAAAGCAAGTTTTCGACCCTAATAGATCACGTTGCTTAGGGTGTGTTGCGCATTTCAGCAAAATGGGTTGCCATGGCGCGCGATGCTTGCCGAGACAGGTAATGGGTGGATAAAGCTACTTGTGGTCAAAATAAGATCTTGCACGAGTAGACTCGGTCATGTAAGTCGCGTTAGGCTCCCTGGATGAGGGCCTCGAGATCATTGTAGTCAATTATTAGAGACCGTGATATGGATTTTTCGTAGTCAGTGGTATTCGTCCGTTTTCTCTACCTCTTTCTACCCATGGATCCAAGACTGCAACCGATACCGGCGCAGTAAAGTGCATGTTTACTGGTTGTATAAACTAAACTAAACTAGCTCTCCATCACATTTTCAGAATTATGAATTTCCCTAACCTCGTATACAGGGCAGTTAATTAGATTCCCTTTATATTACAACAGAACGATCGGAAAGGTGTGTACACACCAATTATGCCTACTACGGTTTCTCGTCCATCGTTTTCCAAAGTCCCGGATGTAGGGATGCTGGACCATCTTTTTTCTACTTCGTGAACCGTATTCCCAAGCGGATAATGTTGAATACTTCCGACAAATCGTTAGCAGTTTCAGNCGTATAAAGGATGTCGTCCATGTTTAGGTATGTAAACGAAAGCCATCAATGGTAGCTTACAATGGTTACGTTTCAGCTGAGGTGAAAACGTTTTGTCAGAAGTGCAGTAATGCAGTAATGCTGTTGTCAGTAGAAGTTTGGATCAAGTAGGATTGTTAATTCACTGTATGCATATGTTGTTCCTTCAACTTGCCTGCCAGGATTTCACTCTTTTAGCCTTCAACTTAAGTTCTCTATATTCCTAGTCATGCTCTTATATATCATATAGTGGAAAAATTCTTACACAATGATAGCCATTGGCTCAATTTAAGGTCATTAATCAGAGGCAGAGAGTAATGGAAGTGTACGGGTATGAGGGCGTGTGTTTGGACACTGACCATGACCGAGACGACCGCCATTCGCTTACTAGGCCCTAACCTATGTGCCCAAAAACGACTGGTGCAGGCGCTCCAATTGCCTTGGCCGGGTGTGAAAACCAAGACAGAACATGATGTGTCACCTGACCCAGATGGGGAAAGGTTACATCAACCAACACGCTACACACACACACACTTCCATTACTCTCTGCCTCCGATTAATGACCGTAAATTGAGCCAATGGCTATCATTATGTAAGAATTTTTTCACTATATGATATGTAAGAGCATGACTAGGAATGTCCGAAAACAATTGTTCGCTCACCGACTCGTTTTCTCAATGCTATCATGGGAATATTCAAGCTTTTCCATATTGAGTATACAATATAGCACATGTTTGACCCAGATGTCGTAGTGGTTTCTTCCATTTAACTGTACTCAATCTCTTTCTTTGCTCCTCACATTGACAAGTTATGGTGCAATCGGACGGAAACATCAGTGATTTTCTGTTTTTGATTTGCCTGTCGCTATGATTCCCGAGCATTGCATCGGGATGAAGATGATGCAATGGTTCAGGTATTGTCACCGGCGTGTTTTGGACCAGAGCTTCAAGCGCCGCCACCCAGCGTTGGTGGTAAACAACTTTGCTGTCGTCCGGTTACATACCTAACGGGGCTTTATGTGGTCCACCACTCCATGTCCCGAGCTTAGATTGCCGGATTCCATAACTGAACAGCAGGTCTTCGTGACTATGGCGTTTACCCCATCTACTGTTCATCACTCAAAATGTGAAAATCTGTCCTTACTGTTTGTCTATTCATGCAATGTGATATGATCGGGCTGGTGTGTCTGGCAGGGTGTCTCCCGTGAACGGATGTGCGAGATAATCGAATGTGAGCTGATTCTCAGCCTGGACTGGAAAAATACAAACACCATGAGCCCAAAGGTGAAGTGTGATATAAACAGAGCTCACAATCAAACTCAGTGGCAAATTGCCAACCCCACTGCAGGATAATTTTTTCCCGTCAGGATCGATTTTATATTTATTTGAAACTTATTCTCGAGGAGTATTTAAACACCACTTTTACTCCATTCTAGACTACAACCGTAACGCGCCCTGTGTCATCACCGGCAGTGTGGATCAAACAATTCGCATATGGGATTGTCGATAAGTCTTCACCATCCATTGATGTGACTCGGGGTTTCTTGGACCGTGGGGAGTATTAATCTGCTCAGAGTATCGTCGCTATCTCCCTGTCAGATCTCTCGGATGATGTGCGATTAACAATCGTCTCCGTTCTGTGCTTCATTCCCATCTATCCTGTGTTTTCCGCGTTCCGCGACAATAGTGATTGCGATGTTCTGAAGACCAGAAATCTTGTTCTGCAGACATGGACCCACTTGTGCTACGTCACTGTTTCTTTTACCTTTTCTCACACCATCGGTAATTCAAACTCACAAGTTGTTTGCATCTGGTGTCCATCTTTTCTGTCGTTTTCGTTTAATGTCCGCCTCCCCCTTAGAGTCAACAGGCGTAAGTATTCAAACTGGCGCAAAGCAATTGAGTTTCATTTTTTGGTCAACAAGTCATGTGCGCTGTGCCTCGCATTCTGCCCGCGCGGAAAATGCAACCGGATGAAGCGACCTGATTGCCGCTTCGTTAGCTAAAACTTCGTTCACGTCGAAGTGATTGATGGTGACGTGCTGTTCATAGAATCCTCGCATACCCACATTCGGCCCATCCACAAAAGATTTCATTTTTGCTCCCATCGTGAATACAGATCCCCTACTCAATACAGGTGCTTGGTTCTAACATCCACCCTACCGCTACATACATCATACTGTCATCTTCAATATCCTGGTCATTCCTCCCTGAGCTGCTCGTTCTCCCAGATTGATGAATTCTGATCAATCTCTGCACATATACTGTTTCTGTATACACCAATGTGCACATCGACAACACAGCTGGGGACAAAACCTAATTTGGCCCGCGGTTATACATCAACCATTTTATTCCACCTCATAAACGTCACCCAGTCGATTACAATCATCGTGATACTTAAGTGCGGTGAGTTACAATGCAGATTCCCGCGAGTCCGAACCGACTGTGATGTCTATCTGTTGACCTGTAATAGACCATGCATGGAGCCGTTCCACATTTGTGAACGCCCTATCCCTTCTGTCTAAACATGTGAGTCCTCCGCTGCACTGTTCGGTTCGCTTCTCGGTATTCATTTTCAACTATTGCTTTTTTCTAAATGCCCGAAGGGCTATTTGTCTTCCCATTTTTGTCGAACTGTCCGCGCCATCCATGCTAGATTTCTGTTTCGGTGGTTTGTGTTCCCTCTCTCGCGTGTGTTCTTCGCCTTGCAAATCACCATGGTCTTTGGCATCCGGTCACCTATTCTTACACACGCTTAATGAATCGACCCCGTAAGCACTCATTCTCTCCAAACAGGTTTGCTGCGCTGCGGTCACCCTCACAGTGTTATGGGCGACATTCATTGTATTTAGTTATTTGGTTTGGTGTTACGTCGACCAAATGGTTCTACAGCTGCCATGGTCTTTGACTGTGTGCGTCTTGGTTTTGCTTGCCTCTCTCCCTTTCACTGTTTGTTATTACAATGTTCCTGGTTTCGGCTAGCTTCCTACGCGCATGATTTTGCGTCTCATTGCCCACATTGTCTGTCTGTTCCGTTGGGCTCCGATCTTCATCGAATGCTTGCGTTTTACTTTCAATTGTGTTATTTTGTGGTGGCATGTTGCTCCTATTCTGAAACTCATATCTGAAACACTTCTCTCTTCCGCCTGTTGGTACATGCTTTGTAAATTAACCAACCTTATTTCTCTGCTAATCTCTTTGAGCCTTGTGTCTTACATCTTGTTTATTCTGCGCGCCCCTCAGAAACCTTTCTTTCCAGTATTTCAACAATTCGGTCTCGTTTTTGGCTCTGCGCATGAAAATCATTGTCATACACACAGACATTCAAAGATCACTTAACTTTCGTTATGACATTTCTATGGCGTGTTCTTCATTCGCTCGAATTGACTCGTTTTCCTGAGTCTCAATAGATGTGGTCGGTTTCTCCATTGCAATTATTCGCGAAAAGATCACAGAATATGGCGTCCATTATTCCCATTCGGTTTCGGCCGTCGCCTTTCATAAGCCTCTGTTTAGGTAGGTCCCTGGCTGTTCAAAACGATAATCACATCAGTGAACCGACTGATAACAACTGTATGATAAGTGCTTATCTGTGAGGTGGATACCACGGACAGATACGCGTTGATACTCAATACAACCGTTCTAGTTTGTCGCTCGCTCAGTACCCTATCCAGTTGGTGTTGACCACCTTGATTCATTTTCAGAGTACGACGGAGGGTAATCGATCTGGGAGACCACAGACATTGACTATACAATCGACATTGCACTTCATCATTGATGTATCGGTTCAGCTTGTGTGCCACAATCACTTCTCGTTTCTCATTTAAAATACTCGATCTTCACGCACCAATGCTGGAGAATAAGTAGGTCGTTGACTTTCGTTCTATCAGCTACTTTTGTCCCAAAAGATCTGTCTTCTCAATCGATTTGATTTTTATTGGGTTTTCTCGACAGGCTAGGCCCGCGCGCAGAGTATCACGAAATTTGTTTCAAGTGTAATGAATCGGGAATTCAGTTAGGATGACTTCTGTTGTGATTCGCCGCATCACGTGCAAGTATTATTCGTGGCCGTCGATATTGTTCCAAATGTCGGCGCGTTTCATTCTATCGATCCCGGTTTACTGAACTTTTATATCGGTCCAGGATTGTTCCTGGTCCTTAATGATAGGTTTTGTCGTTGAATAATCCGGGTATTCTGGAATTGTCTGTGTTCAACGATTCGAAAAAAGCCGATAGTTAATGGACAATATAGTTCGATTAGCAGTAGGATTCAGTTTTTGGGCACCCATTAGAGTGATAACTCGATGACAGTCAAACCCTGATTGCCCGTATCATAGTTTTACAAAGCCATTTACCAAACTGCGTGGGCATCGTTCATCGGAGACATCTGTTAGACTGAATCATCTTTACTCATGATTAAGTTACATAAAAGTAAGGGTAAATAGTTGACTGAACTCGTGAGTGTCATATTAAACTACTTTTACCTTAATCATCATCCAGGATTGCCCGGAAGGAATACGTGGGTCCAGGATAATAAATGAAGCTCCTTTGTTTTATATTCCATCGTCGTCTATAGTATCACAATTGTTTTCAAGACTGAATGAAGTCCGTCAACACCGAGCTTGGTTTTGTCAAAGAAAGAAGTGACTGCAGTTTTATCTTGTTTGTTACCCCTTATAACGAGACTTCCCCGGAGCGTGCGAAGTAAGACAATTGGCTTTCTCAGATATCAACAAAAAAGTTGTCTTTTGTTTGCAGCGGAAGCTTGGAAAACATATGATCTCATGAATCCGAGTTGCGCTCTGGACAACGACAGACTAGTTTTATGATATTTGGGCAACTTATTAAAGTTGCTAGATAGGTATCGGTGGATCATTATCTGCCCTGTTAATATATTCCAACGGAGAAGTTTGATATCACTATGAGGGAAAATTTTTATTATTTCTTTGGTATTTGGACTTGGAATTTTTTACTGATTAGTCCAAACGTCTCTATCTATTACATTGCATTTGAGAGCTAGGTTGACGGTCTTTATAGCATTTATCTTGCAATCTTCGAAAATTTTCATTAGAAACAAAACAAGTGGTTAATTTCGAGACAACCACAGCCTCAGTGTGATTTTACGCATCAACTCGTTGAGATCCCAAGCCAAAACAGCCTATGCAATGATTCATTTTATTCGTACGTTGGATCACGGTTAGTAATTTGTCGATTCATCGCGTCGCGAATCCCTTTTCTCACCTGACCAACCAAAGCCACTTACTGTGGTGTTTTTTTATTATCGTCTAAGGCCAAATCGGTCAACCAATGAAGCCAAAATGATCTCGGCGAAAAACAATTGAACCCCTGAAAAACCCGTTAACTTCGATGTTTTTCTGAATCGGGGTTTTCCACTCTACCCTTCGCGTACCAAACACATCACAATCCAACCAACCCAAGTATATTTCCTGTGCTACAAAGACCTGCCTCGTGCTTCAATCAACAGCACCGTCCCATTAGATACTTTAGTTTCACCATCTGTATCTGGTGGTGGGTAATTGTACTCGAGGAGGGTGACCGACATAGGAAGCATAGCTCTTGACGGTCATTTTCTTGGCCACTCTGTTGATGCGTTCACGCCTATGTGCCTATCAGCACAACCCGCTGTGCTCGAATACGAAGTGGAATACTGTGAATTCTGGACCGGATCCTAAGTCAGCGTTTCTTTATAGAGCAACCATTCCGGTCCAATGTTGACTGACTGAGACTACAACTACTGGACTGACCCTAGAACGCGCCACATTTATCTGTGTTTTGGTCAGTGCACAAATGCACAAGTGTAAGCACAACTCGGAAGGAAATTGCAGGTTTACACGCATTTGCTCTAGAACTGGGTTTGTGCTACGCAGATGTCCACGTTGATGATTTGCATTTTTTAATGATTGCACCTGCAGCATTGTAACGGACTGACTTTAGGAAGATAATTATATATATATATATATATATACGACAGTTTTGTAAACAACGGTGTTGTTTTTGTAGCTGGGGTAGTATAACTTGGTGTTCAGTTGTTCGCCGAGCTTGGCAATTGTATTGCAAACGTTTCGTCACCAATCGAGGTGACATTCTCAATGCGGTAGCTGGGTGAGCGTTTACGAGTGTCCATTTCCTTATATAGGTCGTTGAGTCATGTAGAGATGTGACGTTGCCTGATTGGCTGATGTTTGTTTGCCTTGTGTCGATAGGGGATAAGGTGGACGCGAGCAGTCTGACAGCTGGTTGTTGATCGATCGGTCGAATTGTTACTGTCGTCCTGTTGTGACGTATGACATGACCTGCCTTCTTTGCGCTGATTGGTCCTTCTGTTGCATAGAGGTGTAGACTTGATCGATGTCAATGTGTCCGTTGACAGAGTTTTCCGATGAATACCAAGCTTCCAGAAATTCCCTTGCGTGCTTGGTGCGGGCCTGATCGACGACTTTGGTGTTTTCGAAATTGAAGTTGTGTCCTTCTTGGTCTTCATGAATTGAGATGAGTGAGAGTGCATCGTGTCTTTTGATGGCCAATTTGTGTTCGTGCACGCGAGTTGCTAGTTTTCTCCCCATTTGACCGATGTAGTGCTTGCTGCAGTCCTTGCAATTGATGC
>UZAN01046016.1:15608-27748 GCA_900618425.1 Echinostoma caproni
GTAAAGTGAGGTGGAAGATGGTTGTGTCACGTGGTCTAATCATAACAAAATACCGAGTGTTCTTGCACAGAGCTCTGGTGAGTCGGAGAAAATTACTGAATCGTTCGTGCAAGGTTTCTCCATGCTAATCCGAAAAGAATAACATAAATCAATGAGGGGAAAACAGGAATGTTAGCAAAGCGACTAAAAGTTTTCAGCCGAGACTGGAACAAAGAAAACATCGCATTTTATAAGCCAGTTTTCGAATAAAATTGAAAAATTTTGCACAGTTTACCAATCTTTTCTAATAGAGGAAACAGCAGGACCATGCAATAGTACTACTAGTGATAAAAAATGGTCCGAAAAGAAAACTGTCGTGGAATTGGCACGAGAAATACACATGTCTGTTGTAAATTTTACCTCGTCACACAACGGAATCCAGTTTTCCGGATTGCAGGACAGTGCGTGAGAAAACTTTGTTCCAAGTGATTAATAGCATAACATAAAATGGAAGACAGAGGAAACAGGACAGTGACACAAACACGACCGAGATAAAACTTACCGGGGGCGGTTGATGATGAATTGGGAACCGGTCTGGGTTCAGGTGAATTAGACGGCGGTGGAGTTCCAGACAAGTTGATCAGAGATGCCTTTGAGCTTCGATGACTAGTTGGTTTACACGGATTCCGCAAGGATGATGAACTACTGCTCGCCGTAACACTGGAACGGTGTCGGGCAGTTTGTGCAGTCCCACTCGCTGTGCTATTTTTTGCCCGCACATTTTCCAGCCATCGACTGAACACGGATTTGATACTGCTCAGCACCGTGTCGGCTTTTCCGGCTGACGATGAATGTGAGTCCGTATTTGGTCCGTTTGTCCCCATGCATCGGTGACTTCGCGGTTGGGCCGGAGTACGAATCCCCACGGAGGTAGATGTGGTAGATGTTCGCCCGGAGGAAGAGTACGGTCCGGCATTATTATCCTCGGGACCCAAACGATCGAGAACGGGGAATTGAATTGAACCGTCATCCGTAAATTCCGGGGACCATGGGGTCGGAGATGAACAGTTACTCATATAGAAACCTCTCGACTGATCTTCCCCCTGAGAGGGAGTAAGCTGAATCTGGTATGTCGATCTATAACTGACTCTGTCCAGTCTCCTATTTGAATATTTGTGATCACTTTCCGGACTCACTGGTCGTTTCGGAGAACATGTCACTGAGATAGAAGACTTCGAGGACGCGGCTAACTGAACAGGACCGGACGAATCAGACGTGACCGCGTCCCCGCAATCCAATGAACCTCGATGCGTTGTACTTTCCGGACGCCAAGAGCGTGATCGACCGCTGCTCCAAGAACAGTGCGTTGTTGTATTACCACCGTGGTTTGAGGAAGTTCGATGCGAAACCTGTGTGAGCATCTCACCTAAGAATGAAATAAATCAATGCATGGCAGTTCCAAATTGCTTCGTCAGAATTATACAAAATTATAGCTGACATTGTGCAAACAGGAGTGGTTTTATCGATCAAAACAGAAATCGATTGCAGTCAATCAAATCCTCAAGTACCATAATAAAAATATCATTCGATTTCCATATTATCTTTTTGTTCCATTGAATAATTTGCTTTTCAAATAGTGCACTCACTCCTTTTAGGTCATGTCTCCTTGTGGGTTGGACTCTCACCTAATCATAATATTACGTTAGAATTTCCAGGCGGTGGTAGCCTGATGGTAACGTCACCAAATTATCACCCCGGAGGATGTGTTTGAACCCCACCATCACCACCACCACCATCATCATCATCATCACCACCGCCACCGGCATCACTTTCACCATTATGTGTCGCATAAGCATCACTGATTGGTCGCTTCCCCTTTGCTCAATATTGTATCATTGTGCATTCAACAAGAGGAATAAAAATGAAGAAGCGCAAGTAATTGAATCATCTATAATTAACCAACGAAAAAAAGTTTAATACTTGGCGGGAAAAACAGTTCATTAGAAAACCCTGAAAAATGTTGCTTAGGCTTTTCATTTGCTTTTTTGAATGCTTTTGAAATGTTTAAAACTTGGCGTCAATGAACCCCAAGGATGAAAGTAAACCAGGGAGTAGAGTGTGCACAAATACAGAACTGATGTCAGGTCTGAAGTAAGCGAAGTCAGTGTTATTTATAGTGAAAATTCAAATTCACTCTCGTGTCAGATGTCACGTGACTGACTGGTCTGTCTACTATCGATTTCGCAATCACTGACACACCCCGAGGTGTTTTCACTGATCTGTATTTCAAATGTTTCGACCCTGAAAATCGTTTTGAAACAACTACAGTCAACCCGTTCCAGTACAGTGAGTTGTGTTCTTCACAAAACATGTGCGCACACTTAACATTATTCACTTGTGAACTGAAGGAACAGTCTCACTTTTGGTCAGCATCTTCGAATTACTATTAGGCAATAAACGTTTTTGAAATATGAACATGGTTCAACTGAAGGTGTTCGGAAATCGCTGGCCCTGCGTTTCAGTCTGAAAAGAACTTTGATGTGTATTAGGACCGATTTATGCCAGCATTTGCTGATGTTTTGACACCCTTTTCGATAGTGATATCTCTGGTTCGGGAGAATTTAAACATCAAATATGAGGCGAACTATTACTAATGGCTACTACTAGATCACGGTCGCTTCGTTGGTATGATGTGCAAATGTGCAGCCGGAAATATGTATGAACTGAGTTAGGGGACACGTGATGGAGTATTGGTTACCCGTTTGGAAACCAGTCTGGCGTAGAAAAATTTCTTCTTTGTTGTGTGAACCACGTCACTCATGGAGTTTTTATTGATTGTTGCCACTGATTAATTTGCTCGGGGTGACCATTGTCTTGTAAGAAGAGCAATTTTTTCCCCGCAGTGAATGAATCACTCTGGTACAGTGGAAGACAATTCTTAATTGTTCAAGTTTTGTACGGGAGATTGGTATCAAGCTGGTGAAATAAAAGTATTAAACACTTCAAATTTTCCTCCTTTGAACAAAGCATTTGATGGTCTATAGTATTGGGAATAGGAATCGGAGTTGAATAACGCGAACTCGGATTCGGGCGGAAAACCCAGTGAATAGCACAAAGTCAGGTAGAACCCAGGCGAGCTGTGAATACAGGTAATTCTATTCAGAAAATCATGTAGATATATCTCACAAGCACCAAACAGTCATTGGTTGATTCTTCCATGTCCAATCGACAACACTGGTTTATTTGTTTGTCTTCTTGCATTCAGCCAATCCGGTTGGTGCCAATTAAGGCTGCAGGATTGGGTGGTTAATCCGTTTCTTGATTGGGTACATGGAAGCTGTACTGTGGTACCACCACCTCGCGAAATGCTCCCATACGACCAAGCGTCTCAAACAGCCTCTACTGAGGAAGCCCTACTCACTGCCTTCTCGTGGGGCGGAGGTGTTTTCCCACCAAAGTAAGAGGACGAAAAGCCGATATCCGGGTTGGTGGACCACTGGCAGTTCACGTAGGGGAGTTGGCCAAAAACCCTGATTTCAAACCAACCATGAGGAGGCGGAAGAACCACACCCACACCTTTTCGGTTGTGGCAGTGGCCACCGGTTCGATTGAGCATTGAGCTGTATTGGGCACCTTGGACATCTGACTGCGTCCGAAGGGCGTATGATCCGATAAACTGGACACCTGCCCCAATGGATTGCGGTTTTCACACACACACACCCGCTGCCGAGTGGATCAGGCGGTGGTTAGCCAAAGGCTCTGTTTGTGGATTCCCCAAGAAAATTCACCTGCATTGACCTGGGCAACTTGGCAGTATTCCAACAACATGCAAATCGTGGAACTTTTTTTCTTTTTCATAAACATTATTGCACCACGATATGTTTGGCACACAGTATGAACTCAAACGTGTGTGAAATATAACATTATTCATCGTATCTATTCTCTCTGATAGATTTCATTTTCTCAGCCCCAAAGAACGTCACCACAAAATGGGATATGCATGGAGAATGAACAGTAAACTTTCTTATACACTCACAATTGCCACCTCACAAAAAAATCGATCAATCATGAGCCTTGGAAACTGAATCGTAGGGTCCTCAAAACGCAGTTGGGGCTACTCATAGATATTCGTAAATTCGTCCGAAACCGATTTACTTTTGAAGTACTGATGATTGTGATGACGTCAGCCAAACGCCTACGCACTTCAGTTTCTGACCATTGGGTAATGAACCAGCAGTATCGATCAATCAACAACTATGCAGTTCCAAATAGAAGCCTTGAAACGCGAAGATTGACAACGGTGATTGATCAATGCTATTTCCAGTTCTATTTTGTTTCATCTCATTGAGTTCTTTCAATTTCTTTCTTCCTTCTCTCGGTGACGGGAGATTCTTATTGTTTCAGTTGCGTCCGTAATTCGTGTTTAGTAGTCTTTACCCCACTTCAACCCCTAAGGAGGATACTAAACAGTTTATGAAAAGGCTCAGCACAAATTTCGACACAAACGGTCGTGCAATGTAACGCAACTTCTTCCGAGAGATGCAGGTGAGTCATTGTGTAACAATAGGGTGAGCTGGATGGAAAAACGTCTATTGATCCCATTCAAAAACAACCGGTGTACACGTTTAATTATATACATTCAAATTTTAACCGCACGGTATGATGTTTCATGCCTCTTACTGTTGGTCAATTCTTGTTGGTTTTGGTCCGCATTTGGCACGTAAGTTGCCTCTTCTTCTGCGGGCTGTTCCGACTGGTTTGATCCGATCGTAGCGCGAGATAAGTCGATCGACAGCTCCGACGTTGTGGTATTCAGTGGATATATTTCTGGATACCTGCGGGTTGTCTATCGGGCTGTAATTGTCGATTCGTTCGTTTCGGGTGGTAGTCGACTTTGTCTCGCGGCATACTTCCAGCAGCTATATCTGCGCATCTGGTTGGATGGGCCCTATTCTTGATTTGTTCGCTAGCCGGGACTCTCTTTGTACCACCTTCTATCACATTCGCCCCTCCTTTAAAATGATTGCCGCGGGTGTATCACCGCTCCAATGCTTTACCATTTACTTATCTCCCTTGAGGACCCTGGTTGATCCGAAAACCGGCGTTCTTCCTCTCCAGGACAGTGAATGGCCCCTATCCACATCTGCTTGAACCTTCAGGCCCCCGGTTCTGTTGTTTCTGGTCTGCCTTGATTCTTAACGTTTACTAGCTGTCCCGGTACGGATGGCTGCCACTTTTTTGATCGATGTTCTTTGTCTTACCTTGGCTTGTTGCGCCACTGGGTTTGCCTGGTTCGCTACTCTTTCTAGCTTGTCTCGCTCCTTCGTGGAAATTTATTCTCCAGATCGTCCTAGAAACCTATCTAGAGGAGTTCTGGGTTCTCTACCGTATATGATTTCGTGAGGTGGTATCTCCGTTGTCGAATGGGATATCGTTCTGTAGTTGAATAGGATTTCCGATAGGAAAGAGCTGGCAATCCTAGGTGTAACAGCATCAACCAGGAAACTTCAGCACTTGCAGTTATCATGGAGAAACTGTCACGGTATGGGGTAAAGATTTTTAAAATATGATAGCATGAAAATAATACAAATTCTCAACAAATTACGACTTCGATCCCAGTGCCCAGTTTGCAAAATCACGGTTGCTTTTCGCACCAGCCTGTAGTCAAAAGCTAAATCCGAAGCAAATCATAGACTAAACACATGTTAACAAGACCAGACGGCATTTTGATGACTGTGAGACACAGTCCACTTGAAATCTCTGAGAGAAATGGTCTCAGTTCTTTGATCCAAGTGTCTCGGTCAAGTTTAAACACCTCACACCTCAGCTATTTGAACTTCTGCTTTGACATCTGCTGCCCCTATGTACATCAGTCCCGCCATATTTTCTTTCCCCCACTTTGAAGAACTTCATAAGAACCAAAAAAGGGTATGCAAAAATCTTGACCGAGATTTAATTAAACAAATTTCAGTGCTAATCAAGACTGAGATCCAAAATCTTGACAAACTCTGCACTGAAACTCTTCGTCTTGGTGACCGTAATTGCAAGCAAATCTGGGTTGCTACGAAAAAAAACTCTGGAACAAAAGTCGGACTACACGTGTCTCAACCCGCAGTAGCTGAACTTAACTGCATGTCTTCCACGTCAACTCAAACTGAAATATCGTATCCATATTTCCAACCAGTTGACCATCATGAAATTTCACACGTCAATTTTACTCATGTGAGGGCACAGCTGATGTGCCTCGAAACATCAGAAGCTTTCGGTCCCGACGGGCTATGTGCAGGCGTCCTCAGGGAATGTGCGTATCATCTGGCGGAGCCACTTACCGGGATTTTCAACCGTTGCTTCGAGGACCGAAATTTGTCGACTGTTGGAGACCTGTACGCATCAAACCAATCCCCCAAAAAGAACCTGAAAAATTACGACCAATCGCTTACACTTCTGTTTTACTAAAGCGTTTCAAAAAGTTAATGCTTAGTAACATCATTCCTAATATTGGGTAGCTAAATAGCAATCAATTTGTTTATCGCAAACAACTTTCTACCTTGGACGCCCTTGCGCATTTGGTAAACTCAGTTTTACGATCCCTAGACTTGCACGGCAGGGCATTTCGTGTGTGTTTCCTCGACTATAGTAGTGATTTAACTGTGTTGACAGGACCCGGATTTTGTCTCTAATTCAAGGTGTTGGGTTATCCCATACTACCCTCTCTCTACTCCAACATTATTTTCCTGGTAGAACACACTTCACGAAGTTTCTTGGAAAAACGTCTGCTCCAGGGAGCAATTCTGTCCCCTTTCTTTTCTCTTTCTATATTCCGGATCTACCCACTGACCCAGATGGTCTTCTCATTAAGTATTCTGACAATGTCACCATAGGTTCCAAATTCCAAGGTGATTTCCGCTTCTCACAGCTTGAAACCAGTGTATCTACCTTAAGCTTATGGTCTTCGTCTTCCCAGTTATCTCTCAATGCCTCTAAATATGAGGATATCACCTTCTCGCTCGCCAAAGGATAAGAGCTACATTCTTTCACAGGAATTGTTCTGTACTCTATATTGACAACCAGCTTGTTCCCCCAGTACATTCTCTGCAATACCTTGGTGTCACTACTTCCCAAGATCTCACCAGGACCTCACATTTAAACTCTACTTTTAAAAAGATTCGAAGATTGTTTCTTCATTTCCGCCTGCGAGCTTTAAAAGTTCCATTCGATTTGTACATTCTTGTGTTGTTACTCAACTTCTCTACTGCCCCCCGGTTTCATTGGCCGGTCTGAGGGCTAAAGATTACACCATTCTACGCCGGTCTATTAACATTATTTCTCGCACAGGCCATATTCCTTGTTTACACTTGCTTAGCTTTATCGCCGACAAATAGTTTACCTCTTGCGATAACTTTTGTAACGATATTCTATCAGACACCACTCACCCATTACACACAGACCTTAAATAATGCATATCCATTTATGTAACAAGATGTCGTTGTAAACTTGTGTATGCTCGTACCACTGTCTACCGTTTGCACGTGGTCCCATATCCTCCGAGATTTCTGGTTCAAAAGGCATTCGTTAGAGAAAACTTTTGAATTTCCTAGGCAATTGATATTCATTTTCAAACTTTCACGCCAAATTCCTTTGAATTTACGATACTGTTTTTTCACTTTTGTGACTGCCTGCGATGATATATGATCCTGGAGTGTAAGAAGCTTCGAATGTATCCATTAGGATGAATGAAGCAATTATTGACTTGACTTGCATCACAATTTGCATGCTTCCATGACCCAATTAGTTAAACAGGATGATGCGCACAGTCTTAAATCTAAGCCTACTTGGAAAATTAGTGGATAGATGTCAAGTAAAGCTGTCATTAACAACCCGTCGGTTAAACATTAGCTGCTCTTACTTTTATCGCTATTCTCACTCCTGGAGACGTCCATCGAGCAAAGAATATTCATCAGTCTGAAAATCTGGCTAGATGAGTGTATGAGCAGAGAGTCCGAAGAAGTCTATCTACATTATTGCACAACTTCGCACACTGAAGCTGGACAGCCACATGCTGATGAGATGAAACGGCAGCAGCCCCATAGCTGTGCTTCAGTCACGTCTGGAGGCTAAATCTGAGGCTGCAATGCCTCCTAGGTTGGCAATTTGGCCAGAACGCTTCGGTGTGGTTAACACGACGTTTGAAATACCCTTTCTCGTCTGTCTCACTCTTCCTCTGACCCTCAAACAGATGTCACGCCTTCTGTTTATGAATATCGGGGTATATCACTCATCATATTTAACTATGGCAATACAAGCAAGTTGGAGACCATTGGGATAACTAGAATTCATGATGGTACTTGTTATTTTTCCCGAAAAAATGAACCGTAATGAATCCGATAGCAGAGAGTTTTATCATTCATATCAGATTTGGTATACCCAAAAGCGTTTCTCGTATTTTCTGAACTCCTTCAATGTGAATCACGGAAACGATGCATTACAAGGCACTCTCATTGATATTTTTTGACTGGTAAAAATTACTTCCAGTATAGGCAGTGTGATCGGATAAGTGTGAACGCGTGGGTAGTCTTGTTTGGTTGCTTGTATCGCTCACATCTTATGCTTACTCCCAGTTCCAACCTCCTCACACACACCCAGTCGCTCCACACACATGTGTGCAAAGGTTTCGCTTCACTTGTCCACTTCTTCTTTCTTGGTAATGGCACAATGGTCTATCTAGTTGCTGCCAACGGCGAGCTTTAAACCCTCTTATCCAGTGGTTTGAAATCCGTCACCGCCATCCAATTTTGATGATAGGCAGTTTTGTTATTGGTCGGTTCAATACCACGCCTAACCTAGCGGTGGGGTCTTATCTGTTTGGCTCGCCATTTGAAGTCCTGAGGCACTTAGGCTGCCGAATAAATTCGCCGAATACTCTGCGGATCGATGTGACTATGGGTTCAACCCGTCTGTTTTTTTTTATCAAACGAAATGCGTGTAATACAGAAGGAAAAAAAACGAATACGCATGCAGATACATTCATGAAAGCGTTCGGTTGTTTCTTATTTCGCTCGACTTTCTACAGATTCCGCACCAGTTGCATAAGAGTCCGATCACAATGTGATTGTACACACATAATAATAATAATATTGTTGCATCAGTGTCGTGAGGTACTGCGCACATTTGTGAGTAGGACGCAGTACAGTTGATGGTTTATTTCCACGATCGAAAATATAACAAGATCACCGAGGATAACTCTCCACTGTTCTGTGCATTACCTGGTGTACTGCTAGGAATTGCAATGATATGTTTCAAATGAGATTTCTGTTATTTGTATGCTAAATTAGTGATAGCCGAACAGTTATCTGTAATAGACAACTCCTCTTGACCAATCACCGCCTTGTGAAATTACAGCAATAGTAGTAATGCTTTCTATGTTCTATTGTTCCCGTTATTGATTTCAGTAGTAATACTTCCTTTTATTTTTTAGTAGTCCCGATGAATATTCTCAAACCATTTTGGGTAAATAAAGTAATTATGTAATATGAATAGACTGATTTCTTTAATCTTCGACATGACTATTGACCTTGGTGTTCGTGGTGACGGAACGGACAATGTGAAACTTATAAATATTTCATGCAAAACGGAAAGTTTAGTTTAGACAATCACGAGGCCAGTTCGCACCTAGAAAGAGGTAGTCACGTGATCTGGTATTTTTATGTGGGCTGTACTAACACAGAGCCACTGACTCTCTCCGATCTTGTCACACAGGGGCTCGTGTAATTTGCAATGCTAATAATCAAATATGATTACTGGATACTATGGTAACTGTGAACGCATAAATTTAACAAGACGGATAAAGTTAATTGATCACAAAAATGAGACTTGGGTGATGTAGAGTCCGACATGGATTGTTAGATCTATCAGTTGGATGTGTATATGAACACAGATAGCTGGATTTTAAACTTACAAAGCCTTTCGGTATTCATGATTAAATGAATCTCAACTATTCAGATTATTGGTTAATCAATACGAAACTTTGATTTGGCCATTTAATGCTCGGTTTGCCCAATCAAGATGAACTGAGCCGATGCGCGTTTGATTGCAGTTCCGGAAAGTTTGAGTGTGAACAGGGGTATCACTAAGCTAGTATGTCGAACCAAGTGTTTATTTTTCTGTCGACAAAGAAACTTATCGCAGTGAAATACCTTTGTACTTTTTGACAGATGCACACACCAACCATCCCCACAACCAAACACACAGTTGACCAAGGTATTCTGTAGGGATGATAGGGAACTGGAATCGCGTTTTGCGGACGAGAAGCTTCGATCTAAATTACTGTTGAATGCGATTATCAAAATCGTGTAGATGGACAGAATTAGGTGTTGATTTAAAAAAAAGTTCAAAACACATCATAACTGATGACCGCTGGACACGATGGATACTGTCCACAATGTCCAAACATTGTTATTCTGCACTGTCACCTGGAAATTTTATCCAAACGGAGGGAGATGTTCAAAAATTGTACGTAATGATGACTAGTCCACGCGAAAATGACACAGGTAATCAATACTCTGTATCTGCCTTAGGACAGGTGAATATCATCAAAAATAAAGTTTTTATATGCACTAGAATTGTAAGTTTGAACGAACGAAGCTCGATAAGAGTAGTGGACTACTGTTATACTTCCAAAAAACCAGCGCTGACTTGACGACATTTGATTGTTGCTCAATGAGGTCTTGTTCATTTCTGACCGTTGAAAGAAACCACCAATCACATTCCTTTGCACCATCCAACCATACTACTCACAAGTGTGAGTAGGACCGCATAACGATACTAGTCACCAATGTTCACGGTTTCTTCATAAAAATTTGTGATTCTGTGCAACTTCAAATTTCCGCCGACCGGTTTGGCACACCGAATTTTCTTGAGTGCAAATGACGTAAACAGATACGGAGCAAAAACCAGAGGATCGAAAATTCTTTTTCATTGATCACCGATCGTGAGCACGCATGTGATGTTTGTAACTCCGCGCACCGGTGATTCAGTTCAATTCAGTGCAGTTCTTACAACCAATAACCATGCACTTTCGTGCGCCGGTTTTGGTTGCTCATTTGGATAGAACAGCAGAATGTAGATTAGAATAATGAGAGCAAATTCAAGCGGAATAAAGCAAATTTATATCAACTGATGTCGCAAGAAAATTGAGTCGATACATGAGCGCCACTGGTTGCGACAATCAGCCATATCACTCAGTGTCTGCAACCAACGGGGTCCTCAGCCAGGGAGCCAAAAGGAAACTATGTGATTCAGTTCTTCCGGGTTAGGGTTTTCATACTCTCATACACGGTCTGCGGTTGACCGCCCTTGATCTTTATCCAACCGCTACCTGTCTCGGCAAATATCGCTTGCCGTGGCAACCTATCTAGTGACATGTGCAGCCCATGTCCCAATCAGCGGTGATTCAGGAAAAATCAGTATCTTCTGATTTGTCAGAAAACCCTGTCTGACGGGAAAATGGTTTTCCTATTTTTCAATACAGAAGAACAAAAAAGGGGGAAACCAAATCCTTGTTGAACTACACCTATGACAAGAAAATTCTCCAGCCTTAGCTTTTTCATTGAGCAACACCGGGTGATGAGTGTTCAAGTGTGCAGATGTTCAGATGCTCCAGGGTAAAAAAAACGTCCCGGTTGTGCAATTAGGACATTGTTATTTCACTCAATTATTCGGGGCTATCAAACAAGGAAACAATGCCAAAAACTCCGATAACCGATAGAAATCATGTGTAAATTGAATCTCAACCGCCATCGCTTGATGTTCCTTATTCTCAAATGCTTCTGGACAACCCTTCAAATGATGTCTTCTCTCTTCCTGAAAATTGTATCCTTATATCAATTGAAGGAAATAGAAATATAAGAAACGATTTGTTGTCAGCTTCACCATTGGATATTGTCTACTTTCTTCCGGTGACATCTATGCAAGCAGCTACGGTGAATAGATTTTGCAATTATCATGGCACTGTGTGTAACGTGAAACCAATGAACTTGTTATGCACATATACTTTAATCCACCTGATTTCTTTCAATAAACGAACTGCTATTCATTTGGTCTTTTCCTCTCGTCTCGGTTACGTGGGATACTGTCGTGCCAGTACCAGTGTGTTTCAGTGCTTA
>UZAN01046017.1:2464-22849 GCA_900618425.1 Echinostoma caproni
TAAGGCCATAGTTGGATGTAGTGTCATGTAGGGTTTATTTGCCGTCAACAGCACATATTACGGTAAAATGAAAACACCTACAGTTACGCATTACATTTTGCTAGTTTGTTAGCCGTATAATTTCATTCACCAGTTATGTCACATCGATCACAACCAAACTGAAAAATAACATAGAGCACATCATGTTTCCGATTATTTTAGTTAACTTACTTGACTCGTTAACGACCTCTCCCCAGCTTCTGAATGCAGACATTCCATTATCACGTACTTCACGCACAAATAAGTTGCATTTGGAAACTTTCACCAATGTAATTCTTCCGTAATATCCGTTCCAAAATTGCTTCCGGTAATGATTTTTCTCACACCATATGTATCCTTCAAATACAGGTGTCAATTTTGCAGAAATTGCCTGCATTTCCACGAAAATTGTTTGCCCGTACTGTTTGGCTTGAATGACGGTGGGTGCATTTTCATCTAATTTTGATGTGAAAAAAATGAAATGAGTTCAAGAAGGACTAGAATATGGGCTTGGCAACTAAACAACTGCGATTGAAAATCACCAAAAGTGCAAATGAAATCCCATGCTACTGGGCACGTTTAGGTACTAAATTATTCGCAGAATACATTTATAGAAGCTGGTCAACTAATTTGATCCAACTGGGAGGTTTCAGCAAGTATAAGACAAATTTTGCAATAATGATCTGTTAAAAAAGCTATATAAGTATCATAACTGCAGTAGTTTGATCAATAAAACAGATTAAGGCTAACGATACCATAACAACTACTTGTTTTAATCATCATGCTTGGATAACAGTGGAGCGAGTTAACAGAGAAAAGGAACAAGTGTACCATATAAACACACATATATATCAGTTCATAAAAGTAAAAAATTTACTCCACTACATAGATTGCTTACTGGTTATTTGGACAGTAAACCAAGGTCCGTCATCTGCTCGCACCTGTTGCGGTTGCTCATCGATAGACATTACGACCATGCGACTCCTTTTTTCGAATTTTTTTATGCCTGAGGCAGTTTTAACCATTAGGATATTGATGAAGGAATCGGCGTCTACATGCAAAACATTGGCGTTGAACGTGGCTCTGATAATTTTGACGTTCGATTGATCAACCTCTGAAACAGATAGATAAAAGTCAAAGAAATATACCTTTGCAGTTAGGAGAAAAACAGCTTTGCGGTTTGATCTGCAAAACAAATTACTATCACTCTTTGAAAAATGTATGAATTTAAATGGTTCATCAGTGATGTTTTGTTCATTTGGACTAGAATAATTGGTATTAAAAAAACCAAGGTTTTGGAATCACCGTTCAATCTTTCGCAGTTTGATTTTTATTAGTTACTGAACATTAAATTTTCCTTAGTTTCTGTCTGCTTATAGTTTGAGTTTTGGCGCATTTATTGTTCTGGTAAAAAACTTTACACGTGAAAAACGAATTAATATCTTTTCATCAACAGATTTTTTCTTGCCATGGAAATTTTACTTTGGAATGGGCCACAAAGTATTTAGTCTGCCAATAATAGCCTTGTCTTGTTCATTAACTTTATACATTGTATTTAAACTGAAAAACATTTTCTCTCAGTATATTTTTATCGCTTGCGCTAATCACCTTTCTGCCCTAAGAAGGTCTTAGTTATTCACGTTTGTAGAATTAATACCTGTAGTGTTGTCCTGTTTGAGTTCATCCACTTGACAGTCGCATGCAAGCTGACACATGCTGCTCCGGACCCCCCTTGAACGGCTGCACCACAGCTTCTAGCCACGGTTGCATTCTGGACAATATGAATTTTACGTCTTTTGTCTCCAGGAGTCATGGCTCACTGATGATGTACAAATTTTCGCGGTCCAAATGGACAACTTTATGTTCGTCAAACAGAATGGGCAGCGATACAGAAAGAATCTGGGAGGCTGTTATTATCTACTTCAACTCAGCGAGCTGGCAAGTCAGAAGTTCATTTCATCTATCCACAAAGGTGCACCATTAGTTTGGCTGCCGTCCATCACCCCGAAATTCCCCGCCTTCCTTTTAACACCATTTCGTACATCGTAGGTTATCAGATATTGACATTTTGCGATAATTTCCTGCCTGTTATAACCCATATTTTGCTTACAGGTTGCACCTAATAGTTATATTGCCTTAAACTCAGTGTTCTTCATAACTAAGTGGAGTAAACTCTCATCTAGATCACATAATTAGAAATCACGCTGACACGTCTAAGGAAACATTCCTCCCCATTAGTAATCAGTGACCATAACATGAACCTGATCAGATCTAATATTCACTCATACTCAGACCATTTTTTTCTACCCAAGTTAAATGCATTATGTTCAGTTAGCTCAATACTTCTCCCGGACAACTCTATTCTTCTAAGAGAGTTTCTCAAACTAGTAACTGACTGTTTTCCTTTGAACACAACCTAGTTATCCAATGTGAAGTACATTAAAGAGTCTTAAACCGTGTTTTTTTGAAATGTTTTATTCTGTGTCAACGTTGTTCCTTAAATAGGAGAGAATATGAACATTTTTACTTCAACGTCTTCATCATGCAAGGGAACGTGACAGCAGAGTTAAAATGCCAAGACTGTATTTTCTGATCAAGAGTGAAATAAGACGGTTAAACTTTATGTAAGTCGGTTATTAGGAGCAGTGAACTCTTAAATTGTGTGGCATGGAATAAAACTACGCTGTAGGTAGAAGAAAATGTGTTCCACCTCTTTTATTGATCTTGAACAGCAGCATGCAACATTTAGTCTTTCTTTGCCAGATACATACCCCAGTTATATTGACTCGAGGTCTCCAAACATCTTCTATTCGTTTGAACCCATTTCCTGTGGCTAAATGCATTATTACATGCGTTTTTTCAACCTATTGAACACACCTGGTCCTGAAAACTTAAACCCTACACTTCTTAACCACACTGCTGAGACACTTTCCCAAATTTTCGTAAACACAGCTAATCTCTCAATCTAACTCAGAACTATTCCGGAGTGTTGGCGTCCGGTGAAAATTGCACCTGTCCCCAAGGAACGACAAAGTCTCCGATCGCGAAAATTTCCATGCCCGTTGCTCTCACTTAGACTGATTGGAAGCTGATGGAGTAGTCAGTTCTATAGCGCCTTTGGTTATCTCTCACAAACCTCGATGGGATTTATCAGTTTGCACGCAAACATAACCGTTTCTTCTCTATTTAAATTCATGTGCAAGTCTATAAACCAGAAAGCACTGTGCATTTCTTGATTACTCTTACCACTTTGAATCGGCACGCCGTTCTGCTTTACTTAACAAGCTTCAACCGTTTACTTTTCCATTTTTCATCTTGATTGGATTACTGATTGCTTTTCGTAAAGATATCAGTGCGTGAAATTGGGAAGAAGATAGTTCACGGCGTCACTCAGCAGTTTGAGTGTCTTTCCAGATTCTGTTTTTCATCCCCTTCGTTTTTTGACTTACATCAGTATCTTACACAATACTCCTCCTATAAGACTTTTTAATAATGATGGTGATATTGCCTCCTGTTTCCGCATCTTAATAATTAGAACTAGCTGCATATAACATATACTGATGCAATCTATTTATGTAATCCACTTAATCCAATTCTAATCTTAATGCCAAATGATTCGTTGAATGTATTTTCAATTCCACCCGTTTCCTATCCACCTCTGACGATGCGCAGATGCAGGGATTTCGATGAGCATAGTCAGCCATATGAAGTACCTAGGTTCCACAGTGGAAAATAACCATTGCTGGTATTTACACATCCAACCTCTAATCTGACTCTGTTCAGATGATATTGCAGCATTTCGGTTCTGATTTGTCAGTGATAGGAGCTTTAGTTCGACGGCATCTCATCTCAAGGTCAAATTTCGAAGATCAACTTGTGTCTCTCTTGGGTTATGTTTTCAGTTCTTCCAGTATTGGAGATATTGCGTGAGCAGTTTGTAGCCTAACAATTTAGCAATTTATTTAGGTTAGAATATTTTCAATAATTTGCTTATTTGTGCACTGAAGGAAAAGAGAATAGAAATTTAGAATACGTGTGCTCAACTTAATAGAAATTCTTATAGATCAGGAATCATCTGTTAAAAAGGATGAGCTCCCATGCTGCTTCGGCCAAAATATTTTCTAAATCAGAGCTATAACTTTCAAACTACTGCAAATTTATAGCAACACCCAAGGCCGCGCACATTCAAATGGTGATAAGAATGAACAAAGAACACAGATTTTGTAGATAAAGTCGGGAATAAATACAGTTTACTCATAGCCATCTATATATAACTATGATATTGCAAGCTGAAATGGATTTTCAAAACGAGGGTGATGATGCACGAGTTTGGTCAACACCTATACGCCCTATACCTTTGTACTTCTCTCCTGTGATTTCCCCTATTGTTATGAAGGCTGATTCCAAGGTGATGAGACATAGCCAAACAACGATCAGCCATAGTTCCAGAATTTCGTTACATGATCTGATTGGCAATATCTGTGATGCCTATATGGTTGCGTTTTTGACCTTTGCAGAAACTGTTCTAGCTGATTTCACCAATGCTCTACTCATTGACCTTTGTGCATGGCAACCTCCTTCCTTCATCCGTTTCAAATACAAACTCATCCCATATCGAGTATCGGATTGCAGAAACCATTTGGTAGCCCATCTTGCCCGGACAGTGACCGATAAGATTGTTCGCTCTGAGCTTAGTGGTTATTTCACATTTTTGCACGCCTGCTACACCTTTCTCCCTCCTTTTCGTCTCTTTGTTGGCTGAAAGCTTGTACATAATTCATCAAATCTGTAATATAGTACAATACTCTGCCGAAATTAGGCAGAGCCAGTTTTCAAGGGGACTAAAAAGACAAAAACCTCATTAGATGTGAATCATATGAAAGTAACAGTTTCAATGACAATTAAAGTAACTGATGTCCTGCAAGGATTTCTGCACTTTTAATTTCTACTTTTCCAAAGTATTATTGTATGCACTGAATATGTCTATATGATGCAGTAAAGATCAGTTTACAATCCAATATTATAAAAATACATTTGCATCTTACAAACTATTGAACCTACCGATTGGCGTTTCCATTACAGAAAAGGCACTTTTTGCGTCACCCTGAACTGCGCGGATGGCGACGCTACAGTGAAAACAGCGGACATCTTGAATTTCCTGTTCTTCAGGTCCCAAGTGCACGACTTGGAGCACGTCTTTATTATCTACAAAAATTACTGTATATCCCGTGGCTCCTCTCACTTTCCTCAATTTGAAGATCAGTTTACGTGATCCTTTATTCAGTGTGACCTCCCTCCACCGCGGAACACTCAGACCTATATGTTGGTGTGGTAGTAAAGTCAGGGGATCACATTTAACTTCAATATTAAACCAGTTCAATTCATAAACATGATGTAGATAACATCACGCATGAACAACGAGAATGGCGANATGGCGAAATTATAGAGTTTTCACGTGCTGTTACAGGTCTTCAACTGCTGATGTGGTTTTCAGGTGGCGTATACTTGAACACATTTTAGTCTACAACGAAGCATGCATTGGTAAAACAAACCGATCACTGCGAACTAGAATGTCTGAACACATCCCCAAGTATGTGCGTGACTCTGAATCAGCCCACATCACACACTGACCGCATCACGCAGACCGACTTCGGCCATCACAGGTCACTTGGTTGAAAGCGGCCACAGGGTAGACCTTACGAACGCGTTCTCGGTTTTGTTACGTCAGGGAGGCAAACACTAAGGGTACTCGAGGCATTATCGATTGCTCACAACAAACCCACACTTGCACCCAAAGCGTATGACCTTTACCCTTGGCCTTCCCTGGCTGTAATCAATCACGTGCATCACACACACTGTACACAATCACATACACACATGGTTAATACTAAATAGATTTCTCAATTCGCTTCATCTGTCTATCTTTTTCGATGTTATACGTACGCGACCGATGTGAGTATACGAAAGAAATTCCTCTCGCACTGTTTGTCTTCTGACTTGCCTGTTCCAATTCATTACGGGATCCAAATGTTTCAGTTCATTATTATGTTAGTTTCATAATGTGCTTCATACTGGTTGCAGGGATAATAGTGGGTGCCATCATATAGAATGGATGATAGAACTTAAACGGGTCGTTTATGGCCGAAAACAATACCACTGAGAATAAATCAAATATAATTTACCCGATTTCAGCTCACTGCTCTCCGAGAACATTCACTTTCTGTTAACAGTGTTCATGAGAATAATTTCATACGTCACCAATATTATTGACGATGATCTTCTGTTTAATGTTTGTTCCGTTTGCTCTACGAGCGCATTCCAATTTCTTGATCATTATGAGGGCTGAGCCAAACATTTATTTGGTACAGAAAAATAAGTATTACATTTTCTTGAATTATTCTCTACCAGCGTTCATGCACAGTTCCATGTTGAAACAGCTGGATTGTGCAAAAGTGGGTAACCCTTCGACCAGTTGACTCAATGTCTCCGCTGCAGATGTTGGTGATTCGTATCGGATTCCACGCACCATAACGTTGACAGTTAGGAACAAAAGTAGCCATAAGAAGCCAGGTCTTGACTGTAGGATCGGTGACCAAACTCCTGGATGCGTTCTATAGCCAGAAAATTCTGGACGACGTGGGAACATCGCGCAGGTGCGCCGCCATTGTACACCAAAGTCCTTCATGAAGAGGGCAAACCTTACGAACTGCTAGCTGTGCTCCACTGTTGATATTTTTTTCTGTGAGTTGCAATCACTGCATGATACTCACAATAGATACTAGTTTAAGTTTTCCTTGTCCGATCATCTGTATCTTGTACGTGTACTGCGTACACGGAAATCTTTTGCTCAGTGCTCGTAGCATGAGGTTAGTTCTATGGTGAAACACACATGAGCAATAAAAACTGTGGCTTATGCTAATTTTTCGTTCGTCGTTTACTGATCATTGACACAGTCGTATCACCCAGTTTAGTTACTGAATCCACGGATAATAGATTTACTAGGAAAATCTGAGTTAACTTAGTTTCTGGCTAAAATATGCATTATTTAGCGCAATAGATTGAAACCCGAATGGTGTCGATGATGATGTGTTATTCACCCTAGGTTTCACTCAATTGCTATCCAACGCTTTGGGGAATCCGAATAATTATTGAAGGACAAGAACGGCAGAATAAGTTTCTCATCATAATTTCTCAGAGAGAAAAAGTACTAAATCAACAATGAACAACGTTGTAAAATTAATCAATTCCCCAGTGAATAACAAACTCAAGGATTTCAGTTATAACATCATCAGGAGTTTGGAATGACTTCGATTACATTGCATAACCCATTTATTGTATGAGAAATTACCAGTGATTTCCGTATGCTAAATCCAGATTGGGTCTGATTATGTCAGAGCAGCACAACAGCACAATGCAGGAGATACAGCATAATGGTGTTTGACTAAGGAGTTTAAATATTTAGAGAATGACAATAACGAGATACAGTGCTTTGCAATATAAATCAATGGTTGAACGAGATCAAATGCAACGAGTATATTGTGACATGATTTACAAGCTGACCTGCACTTGCTTTGGTTACTTTGATCTTTTCGGACATCACCAATGTAGTGTCGTCATAATGGCGTAGTTGGACGTAGCACTGGACACAAGGTGTGACCCGAGCGAAATATGAATTCCCCGGAGAAACGGAAGAAGAACTTTTCATTTCCCCATCAACGTGCCAGAGTAGTTCGCTCTGTGGTTTCCAGGCTACGTGTTCCGAGGACATTTGAACAAATAGAAAATATCTGGAGTCTACAGTAGCTTCTTCAACACTTCGAGTGGGATAGTTCGATTTGTCGCAGGCTGTTATAAAAATCGATTGCAAAAGGCACAATCAATTGATATGGATTATTACNNNNATTACGGAAAACAAAATAAATCAATAGGGTTAGTAGAAAATTTGTTGCAGAGCTATTAGCAGACGGATAAACACTATAGAAGCAATGGTTAAAGCTGCTTCAGTCTTGTCATCCAGTTCACAACAAATCCAAAAGCGCATGTGTGAATGGCGACGTCAGCCAAATTACGTCCCTAAACTCCCAGGGATTTATGCATCGACAACGACTGAACTGTTTCTATACCAGTGCTCAGGGTTTTTTCAGTGAGTTTCCAGAAGTGGAATTACGTTATCCGACCGGTCGATGAGATTTCATTACCGTAACCGAAACTTGGTTGGCGACTGACATTTTGCACTCCGAGCTGCGATGACCGGTCATGGAGCTATTGAGGCGTGATCGTCCGACGCGAGGTGGGGCGTGTTGCTCTACTATCATAACAGCCTGCAATGCGAGCAAATTGAGTGCCCCTTCGCTGCTTCAGATAACGTATGGTGTAAATTCAAGTTAACACAATATGGCGGTGGTGGCCCGGTGGTAACGTCGCCAAATTATCACCCCGGGGATGTGTTCGAATCCCACCTCCACCGCCTCACTTTACCCATTGTGTGATTGGCCACTTCCCCCTTCCTAAAAATTGTACCATTGCATGTTCAATAAAAAGGAAGTAAAAGTTTAAAAAAATAAAAAATAAAATGATATCGAGCTGATCGGTGTAGTTTATTGCTTTCATTAGTCAGCAGATTCATCAAATGAGACTTTGTTCAAAACAATATATTCCTTCCTGTCATTCAATTTCACTCACGCTCTTGTTATGGGTGACTTCAACTGTCCAAAGCTGAACAACGTGATGACATCGTGTAAGCCATTTGAAAGACAGTTTGAGCAGTTCATCCAGTCACATCCGTTGTACAATCAGGTGAAGGAACCCACCAGATTTGGAACCAACCAAATTTCGTCATTTTTGGATTTAGTAATGACAAATGAAGAATTGATGGTCAAATCAATTGCAATCGCAACTCCGTTGGGGTGCAGTGATCACGCTGTATTATTGTTCGAATACGTTTGCTAGGTATCAGTAATAACAGCTCCTTCGGATTGCTTTTGCAACACAGCTGATTATGCAGGAATAAACAACCTGGCTCATGAAATCCAGTGGATATCCCCTGATATAGGCTGCAGTCTCCTGGAATCCTGGAGTAAATTTACTAACAGCACCACAACATTGGTGGCTGCTATTGCAACCGTCAAGCGTCTATGCCAACCGACTGTACGAAAATCAGCAATTCGCACTCGAACTAGGAAATGGATAATGCAAAGGGACTTTCACTGGAAGGAGTTCAAACGCTGTCCATAACCCAGTACTTGGGAAGCTTACAGGCTCCTTCGAAATCACTGTACAAATTTGGTGCGGGAAGATAAGCACATTTATCATAATATGCTGGCAAGGAATTTTATAGCAAACCCTGAGCTACTATATAGACATGTAAACGCTTCCCGGAAAGTCAAACACGCTGTTCCGATACTAAACTCAACAGGACAGCGACAACCAAGGAGGCTGTAGAAATGCTTAGACTACAGTACTCTCAAGTGTTCAATGCCCTTAATAACGCTGGGTTCGTACTTCCCCGTTTGCTGGAACATATTCCTTACCCATCACTGACAAACATTATCCTTTCTCCCGAAAGGATAAAGGCAAAGCTCCTGGCTTTGAAGAACAACTCATCATCGGGTTTAGATAACATTCATCCACAAGCCCTTATCACTTTGGCAAGTCACACAACCGATCCTTCAAAAAACTGTTCGAAGATACCGTGCTTTCTCAGGTATGGAAAAGCAGTGTCATTTCACAAGTTTACAAGGGTGGATACCGTAGTGACCCAGCTAACTACCGACCCGTCACTCTTCTTCCAGTGTTGTCTAAAGTCATGGAATCTATTATTGCAGATTCGGTAATGGATCATCCGGAGACAAATGGCTTACTATCCCCAGCCCCGCATGGGTTTCGAAAAAGTCTTACATTTGCAACTAACTTGATTTTGACTCGGGACGATTGGACTCATGCTGCAGACCAGGCAAAGGGGTAGATGTTACTTACCTGGACTTCTCCAAAACTTTTGATAAAGTGAATCATCAAATACTGATACGGAAGCTGTATAATTATGGAATCCGTGGACTCTTACTTGGCTGGATCGAAGAATTTCTTCGCCTACGTATCATGTCAGTTCGTGTTTCTGATTCATTTATGATCCAATAGATGTCAACCGTGGGTTTCCACAAGGATCTGTACCAGGCCCACATCTTTTCCTTGCCTTTATAAATAATCCTCCAGACGTCCTCGGACCACAAACTCTGCTGTTTGCGGACGGTGTCAAAACATGAAGGACCATAACAAAATCAGAAGATTCATTCTATCTTCAGAACGCCATTGACGAAGCTCACAAATGGTCTGTCTCCAATGATATGGAATTCAACATTAACAAATGTAAAGTTTTATCACTACATCACAATGGTCGTTATTCCTACACTCTCGGACACGAAACTCTGCCTCATGCTCCATCCGAGAAGGATCTGGGAGTAGTCATTCGCTCAGACTTGAGTTGCTTCACAAACTGTTCCACGGCATCATCCATGTCGGTAAAACAGGTTGGACTGCTCAAAGGTGTTTTTGGATCGCTCGAGCTGAGTTTGTTTCCACGTCTGTTAGCCACATATATCCGTCCATATACCGAGTACTCAATTCAGACCTGGAACCCATGGCTGCAACGAGATCAGAGGGTACTTGAAAATCCGCAGAGAATGGCTACGAAGATGGTCAAAGGTCTACATTCCAAGACCTATGACGAAAGATTACAGCTCTTGGGGCTATACTCGTCTCAATATCGTCAAATCAGAGGCGATATGATCTTACTGTATTGGATTTTCCAACAGCTCAACCACCCATGTAGATCTATTTTAGTTCTATCAACCAATGTACATCTCGGACGGCGTCCACTGAAGTTGGCACTCCAAAAGAGCCGTCTCGACTGCAGACACCATTCATTTGCAGTCAGAGCGTGCAGCAAATGGAACTCTCTACCACCTCACGTGGTCTTTGCGCCAACATCATCTTCCAAGCGTCAGCTTGATGATGCTCTGGGAAACATTATGTTTCAAAACCCAACTGCATAATATATTCTCCTGTGCTCTTCAAAAACATCGCATTACTATTTGATTTTCTTGGACTAACTGTGATCTTGTGAATCGTGTTCCGAACCAAAGTGTAAATATCCTATGGGATTTGATAAGCGAAGTTTTTTCACATAATAAAAATTCGAATTTGAATTTGAATCTAAGATACGCGTTTGGTGAACGGATAGAACTTGTCTGAATAACGAACACTAACATCCTCTAATGTAGGCTCACTCGAAACTCTTATTGGAGTTTTCCTGACCGGCTTTTACACGTTGAAAAAAATATTATAACTAAAACAAATAAGCATTTGTCCATAATATCATCGAATGGCATCATCGAATTCAGTACTTATCCGCCGCCTATCCCCAACTGAATATCACACGATCGATTGGGTTCATTTATCGACCGATCGGATAGTTCAGCCACAACAAGGTAGTGCTCGCCCAACTTACCTGAGCGATAAACCGCACCTAGTTTACAGGCGCGTATTAGACAGGCTCAGTAAACTCCGACTGTGCAGCAGGCGTGCCTTCACCACATGAACAGACTAAATGTAACAACCAGAGCATCAGAAAACGCAAAGTACAAGGTAGAACGACGGGAACATCGCACTATCCTACTATCCACATGGCAACGTGATAGCTTAAATTTGTATTCGGACACCTTAAATTGATGCTGTGACATCTAAAATCGGTATTCGTACATCCTCAATTGAAGTTAGTATAGATGTCCATAGATCTTTGAAGTCTTAGCTCTAAGGGGCCTAATCGCTTATCAGAAATATGAAAGGAAGGTTAGCTGAATACAGTGTGATGATGCGACGAAAACTTGAACTGGTCAAACATCTTGAAATAATGATCAGACGACTTAAAATGATACCTAGACATCTTGATATGACACCAAGAGGACATGAGGACAACTTGAAGTGCAAAACGTATAGATAAAATTGACAGGGGGGAGAGGGAACAAAGTACTGTGTCTGAATAATCATAGTTACACTTACCTGCCAGGTTGAAAATTGCGAAGAATATGAGAAACATCTCAGGGAACCACAAGTTTTCACGCATTTGGACACGCATGCAATAGCCCGGAAAAACTATACTAGTAACGTTTGAGGAAGGTCAGTGACAAGCGCCATTAGAATTGACTTTATATACATATTCTCATAGGCCATTGTTTTTTTGTTTTCTCGGTGATTTATCCACTCCAAAATGTTGATAATTTTCCATCTGTTGCATTATTTGTAAGTGCGTAGATTGCAAAGATTGTTTGTCTGTTTAACCGTGAACGTGCGTGCCCAAAGATGTGACAGAAGCCGTGGGTAGAAAGTTGGCTTGGATGTTGACGGTTGCATAGTTCACTCGATCCGCCCCTTCCCACCTGTTCAGTTCATCTTCAATGATGACTATTACGTGAGAAAGTGTGTTTGTCGTCATTACACTCTGTTTCTGTTAGTGTGTCAACTCAATTGGTCATAAATGAGCATTTGCTTCTGGAACCAAAAATACAGCAAAAGTTGTGCTCATTGGTAACAAAAAGAATTTTTCTCTCTTGTATCAAAACATAATTGATGTCAGATTAAAAAAATGCAACAGCTGATGAGAACTAACGGGGCAAATAATTTGTAAGGAATAGCGACTTTCTATGAAACTGTTGGTTGCTGCGTAAGAGTGTATGATTCAATTAAAAGTGCAATGAGAGTGTGACCGCTGGTTTTCTCATGACCTGAAACATCGCCTCGGAATCCGCGTAACGTTTTCAGGACAATAGAAGTCCTGGGATATTTTTCAGTATTTTCTGAAAGTATAGTGCTTGGCTAGTGTCCACATCCAAATAACGCTTTAACACGTTAAAAAATATTGTGTAGTGTCAGATTTCTATTTAATTTGGATTTTACGAAAAATGTTCCGTCAGCAAGCATTATCTTTCATTGGCCTAGAACTCAAAGTATATGAGCTTATAAGGTTATAATTAGAATGAATAAATTGAAAAATTCTTTTCTCGATGTAAACTTCAATAGGGATGATAACAGCCCGATATCCATACATTAATCCCGGAAGTATTTATCTTTGTCTGTTCGCACACTTGCTAAAGTCAAAACATAATGAAAACGAATCCTTAATCAGCTCCGGTTGGGTTTTCCATATAAATACTTCTTCGTCGTAGTTCATTATTGCGAACTGCGTCTTCTGGAATACTCTTTCGAGTATTTCCAATTCTTTCTCTCACACCCGAATCAAGGTGTCTCCTGTTTACACCAACCACCGGATATCTGCCAGCGTTTTAACAGTGAGGTCAGTCTATCTGAAGTTAAAGAATTGCTGAAGCCGAAATCTGCTTTCCACTTGACCACAATCAACACCTGCACCTTCTATGGGATCGGTCATCAAACTGCAGTGGCTAGAACCCTTAAAACATTTAATTTGTATGTATGTTGTGTCTCCGAAACAATCATTTAAGACCTATTTCAGGCTTTACCGTGCATTTGATTAACCCAACCTCATACCCTCTCCTCAGTCTCCATATGTCAAATGATTCAGTATCCGACGCTCACGTTATAGCTGGTGTCGAGATTATGCTGAGACAAGAATGAGGGCTTGCTTACTAACTGAATCCGATAGTAGCTGACTGTGAGCTGTGCTCCTCAACAATTCATTACTAGTCGACAGCTAAAGAAGGAGGCGTCGCTGCTTTTCATCCTGTACGGACTAATCAATAGCAGTGAACTTAAACTAAGGAAATAATTCTAAAAGGTCTTGTCAGCTACTCAAAAGTCAGATAAGTGATATCCGAAAGCTTTCAACCCAGTTTGTCTGTCGTCTTCTGTTTTTAAACATGGAGAATAAACCCTGGTTTTAAAGTTGACGAAACTGTACCGTTCAGTGTATGCAGCGCAGTCGGTTCCAACTGAAGGCCGTGAGTTGGTTTTCTTACTGATTGACAACAGAAGTGACATATTATATTTTGAAAAACAGAGAGAAATGGCTTTCATCAATATTGCTGACTGAACAGTTAGTTGACTGCCTGCTGAGCGTGAAACATGCACGCGTGAGAATCAGATTGATTTTAATCTTTTCAAGGTTGTGTTGACCACATTTTCTCCCGTCGTCAAATTCTGGAAAACCAAAATTCTTTTGAAAGCCTCACTAACTGTGTTTTCCTTCATCTGAAAGAGGCTTTGGTATTAGATTAACTCTCTGAATTCTGGATCTGACTTCTCCTGAAAACTTTGCCTCAGACTTTTATTTTAGTATTGCGATCACTTTTTGCTAATAGCTGGAACCTAGTCCGAGCTCAGGACACATTTATATCCCAGTATAACACAAAGCGTTGTTTCTCAGGATTCCACTCTCTCTTCCTTTCGATTTACCCTTGTGATAGACTTGATTACGAATATGGTCTTATCCTCGTGAAGCATAGTGGCATCGGTTTCCTTTTAGATGATAGGGTGTCCGGCGACAATGTGCTTTCAATTGAAGATCCCAGTACCTTGCAAGTTTTACTGCATTATTTAATTGATATTATAACAATGTTTGGCATGCTTCGCACAATGGATGAAGTATCGACTCGCATGCAGAAGGCTCGATTGGTATTTGCCAACTTGAGATATTTGTACCGCCATCATGACTTGCAGCTGTTCGTGAGGGGTCAATAGTATGCTGAACCAGTTCGACCAGTTATCCTATGCGATATAGATACGTGGCTATTACGAAAGCAATTTTAATACACACTGTCAGTGCTCCAGCGCGGCTTTCTAAGTTCCATTGCCCGATTCCGGTTAAGAAAATGGACAAGCGATGCTGATGTTAGATGAAGAATTTCAGGTAAACGAGGTTGCTCAGTGGAGCGAGCGGTTGATCACCCTTGATTGCGTTGTTTGGGAAAAGTATTGCCAATGTTTCAAAGAAGGTGCCAAGGGGTCTATAGTTTACTGAGACCAGTGAGAGCTTGAATCTGACAATGGTGTCCAAAACACGACCCAGTATGAGGTTTTAACAACCCTGAGAGGGAGACTTGTTCACAAAGGTTGTCACAAGCCTCCTGGATCGGGAAATTGGGATCATTGTCATCAATAATTAGAGACAAGGAGTGATTTCGCTGAATGGCGCTCGTGCATCTGGATTTCTTTCCAGTCTTAGTATACTAGAATTCTCCATTTTCTCTTCATACTTTCAGTTGTTTAACTTTTTTTCCACCCGCTTATCTAAATGGACAGTCAAAAGAAAACCACGAAAACCAGCGCAAATCTCACATGCTCGATTGCCTCACAAACAGAATCTTAAACCGAACTGCTCCTGGTGCAGTGAAAAAATACCCCCTTCCCCTATGACACGAGACGGTTTGTCCACCACATTTTAAATTCGATGATAGTTGTGTCATAATACTTGTGTCTGAGTTGCCACATTGACGTTCAATTATAAAGAAAGTGAACACTGCTGATGCTCAATGGATCATAATCGGCTGGATCGGGCATCTAATTAAACAACAATAGCCCTTTTCGGTTCTATAAAACAATCCTTCTATTCTTACTGAGCAACAGCCTATTGCATCTTTTATGAGTTAAATGTGTGAACATTATTATCAGCGAATTTTTTTATCGTTAGGATTTATGGATAGTTTTGACGAACGTCGCTTTTCTAGGTCAATCATGAAACTACCAAGGATGACGAAGAATATTAGAACTTCCTCAGCAAAATCATGAATTTGATATTATCACTGAACTTGCAGATTGAGATCCACGGCTCCAGCGAAGCACTGGATGGTACTTTTGATGTCCATCCGTGTGCTGATGGTACTCCTGCTGCACAGTCGAAGTTCACTGAGCCTGCCTAAGACTCACAGCTGTAGACAAGGTGTGGTTTCTCGCTCTGGTTAGCTGAGCCAAAGATATGTCCCTTAGTGCGACAGGACCATCCGACTGATCGATAAATGAACCCAATAGGTTCTGTGATTTTCGGACCGGCAGAGGAGGAGGTTAGGTTCCTAATCCGATGAGCCTAAAAGTTAAAAGGAAATTACAGCAGAACGCGTTCGAGATCACCACCCCAGTTGGCATAGTCGCGGATTGAAGAGGTCCGGGGGTATGCCGATCACGGCTCATTTGGACGGATCCGAAAATCGTGTCAGATTGAGTGAAACGGTCACGCCCATCAACACGACCACCAGGGTGAGTTCGAAGCAGGTCAAGCCTCGCTTACTGTCAACAGCGATCGCGATTCCTTTGAACCACTCCCAGCTTGTGCGTTCAAAAACAGTCAGTCAGAGCTCTGAAGTTACCATGACGATAGAGCGATATAAAGCCGGTTATCAATTAAGTGTCAAGTCTTTCACGAATCTTATACATTAAGCATAGGCCTAAGTTGTTGGGTTTACCTCGTCGGTTGTCACAGCTGAACATACTGTTCAAGCCTCCTAGCAATGTCACTATCTGGTACAGATTTTTCAACCTACCGTTGAAGCGCGAGGTATACGGTTGTGAGACGTGCCTTGATCACACACACACACACACCTCAATACCCATGGCATATCTTTGTCTTTTCTTGTAGACCTAAGCGTCTGCAATGCGTTAACTCCGTCGAACCATAAACCAATCACGTTTTGGCGTGATTCTCTGGCACCAATGAGTGTCCCACGGCCAATATATACATAATTTTGACACAAATACGCGTCATTGTTGTGTACAGTTTGCAGGCGACAACTTTTGCCACTTCGCTGAGGACCGGGAGAGTACGTTTCGTAATGAATGACCATTCATCACGGAAACCCTATCCAAAAGACATCCATCAGCGAGTTTTAACAGCCTTTGGCAATGATGAGGGCTGCAAGAGCGGTTCTACCACTCTTGGTATGCATCAGTGTATAGCTAACCGTTGGGTACATGCTCGGAAGAAAAGTTATATAACTGGAGTTCACGGTGGCGCTCGGAGACGCAGTTTGTTTGAGACTGAAGTGGGTCAGCGAAGATTGCACACTTTCTTTAGAAACGCTGCGATTGAAATCGAGGGCCCAATACGAAATAGAGGTTTGTTGCAGCACGATTGACAACTACCCGAAAGGCAGACTCATTGCCATGAAGAAAGTACACCCTATTTGCGAAACAATGAATTCGGAGGGAAACAAAACTAAGCGGAAGCTGTTTGTTCAAAGCATACAGCAATACCAAAGGATCAGTAAGAATATTATCTGGATTGAGGCGGTGCTTGATGAGACGGTATATTCCGGTGCCATATTGCTGCGGCTTGCTTCTTATTCTTCAGCACTAAATCCAATTGAGGGTGTCTGGAGTGTGATCAAGCATTGTGTGAAGCAAAGCATGCATCAGTAATTCGGGGCCATAGTTGCGGGGGATCCATCTGGCACCTTGTCTGCGAGGAAATGGCCGATGCAGTGAATGGAGAAATGTGCTCAGACTGCCAAGATGTCAGTAAACCCGGATATGCGTGCAAATATGACTCAACAAGTATCTATAATTTACTCGAACTTGCTCAATCACGAGGGCATTTAAATAAAACATGATTTTTTTCCATTGGGAAATTCTCCGTTTTCGCAACGATAATTTGGGTCAATTGTGTGAAAAGCGAAGGTGCGGCGAGTTAAGCAGTTGTGCATGCTATGAGTCACCTAATGACTGTTAGTGTACAGGAATCTGAAAAGAAAGTGGTGAATCACTTGTAGTGTATTTATATCGGTAGAGAATTTAGGCGTACAGAGTTATTAAATGACTATTGTAACGTTTCAATCCACACTGAGACTCGTTGTCAGACGTAAATGGAATCAAGGAGATATTGGGATCAACATCGTTCCGGGCGCCTGCGCGTCTATAAGTTCACTAATCGTCGCAGGTTTCCTAGTGAGACTTGTGTTTGTCGGTGTCGACGAGTAGGTTTAATCAATTGACCGAGTGTAGAGCTTCGAGAGTTAACCGTTCCCCCTTTTTTCTTAGCTCGGGCCACCACCTTTTAGTTATCGATCGCTATCTCCTGACCTGTTTGTGTGCAATCGTCCCAGAGTTGTGACCTCGGGTCATCACGTCGGATGGTAGACTGATGTTCATGTAGGTGAGGGTGTAGTTGTTTGCCTTTCTCAACTATGTAGTGTTGATTGCTGTCCAGGCACACGTAGATTGCCCCTGATCGATCATACTGTTCGACTCGATCCATATCGTAAAATAATCCCGGCGATGCATAAGAACAAATTCAAAATGTTTGACGAAATTCCGAACTTGACCTCTTTGGATAACCTACCGTTGACGGTGTGGAGAGGACGGAAAGCCTCAAGCACATTGACTGTGCGATTAGACTCAGCAATGTGCTTGAGGCTTTCCGTCCTCTCTACACGGTCAGCAGTCGGTTATCCAAAGAGGTCAAGTTCAGAATTTGGTCAACTGCCTAGGTGATTGCAATCCGTCTCCACAACCCCCTTGTGGGCCCAGAAACAGTTTGTAAGAACATTGATCTTACCATGGCCATCCACTAACAATCTAGTGACGTAACTTTATGATCAACCACTCACTCACCTACCCACCCATTCACAAGCACTCTCACCTTCCACGCACACAGACATACACACTCACGAATATCAATCATCGCAAGTCCATCATCTCTCCTACTCATACTCAGAAAAGCCCATTTTGGAAACATTCCAATTTTTTTAACAATCATTTCATGAAAATTATGGCATCTTTCGCAGCCCTCGTTACGTTATTTCTATTGCAGTTGACTTGATAGAGATAACTCATTCCGTTCTGAAAATATGACCAAAATGGTCATTTTGATTGTTCAGTGTTTGAAGGTGCTTCTATGGTGGTCACAGAGATAGATTATGACCTGAAAGTGTCGAACCTACTGGGTGTGAATCTATACTGATGGGCATATCGATCGAGCATGATCTACTGTTGTCCCAGTGCAGCCGCTTGAGCTGTAGCTTATGAATTCTATACCAGCATCGTGCGATAGCTGTAAGCAATGGCTCAAGCGTTAATCACGCATGATTCACTGGTATCAGCGCGAGGGGACACAGGGAGACATACGCGTACTAGCAAGGTAAACAACCGAATTATGTCATGGGAATTGATGCGTGTGTGACTGAATCCCGTCTCACAATCGACCCCCGCACTTCAGCGTGAGGTAGAGAAATCGGTGTTGCACGGTAGTCATCCAGACATCGCTGGGACGCTTGTCAGCACCGGTGAGGTCAATGCGACAGCTTGAAATTATCCGATGACATCTTGATATGATACTGGGACAACTTGAATTGCAAACTGTATAGAATGCCAATATTTGCGGTCACGTTTTCTGACTGTTTAGTGGTGGCGCATGAGACATTTTAAAAAACATTCATTTCGTCATTTGTCTGATTGGACGGATCCATGTGATAAAGGACACCTTTTCTGAGTCAGTGGCGGGAGGTCTACTAATCAACCAAGGCATAGGCACCGATAACTAAACAGTGCTCTTATCTGGCTGACCGAGTAATCAGAAGTAACATGTAAATTAATGTAGGCGCTCATGCTGCTGATGAACTCTGGCAACTAAGTCAGGAATTTCAAGTCTGGGAATGGTGACCGGCTTATCCATTCATCTTGACGTGATTCGCTTCCTTACCCGACCGACAGAGGTCAATCAACTCCGGGTTCGTTCATTCGTATCTACGACACACACTCGATCAACAATCACGAACATAACGTTCCCGGATGGAACGTGTGTGGGGGTGAGGTATGCCGAGGGAGAACGGCCTACCTCATCCCACAGAAACACTCAGTCTCACTCGGTAACTCACTGAAAACCTACTTTTGTTTGTAAACCGAGAAGTTAGTTCATTCGGACTGGACGGGGTTCAGACAGACCCGGTTCATTAGGTGACATTTGACGATCAAAAGACCAATCATCTTGCGGGGTTTCCATGAGGTGCGATTGGTTGGATTCACTGGAAGTTTCGAGGAATTCACTCGAAATTACGTTGTATTCACTAGAAGTTACCTCGGATTCACTTGAAGATGAAGATTACTGACGGAGACGAATGCTTCTACAGAAGTCTAAGTAGCAGACTTCAACATTTTCTCCTCGTCCATGCGTTGAGTGACCTCATCTAGGTATACAAGGAGATTTGTAAGACATGATCTCCGTTGTACAAAGCCAAGTTGTGCCGGTGTCAAGAGTCGATTGCTAGTCAGATGCAGACAAATATGCCTCCTGATTAGTCGTTCAAGGAACTTACAGAGCACTGACGTTAAGCTCACGGGTCTATAGTTTTCTGCTTTGTATTTCGGTCCAGCTTTGTGCAATGTCACTACGGTAGCTGTACGCCAGTCCTGGGG
>UZAN01046018.1:0-26371 GCA_900618425.1 Echinostoma caproni
GTTCTCACTTCACAGAGGGAACCGTTATGCTAATCTCTTGGAATCTTGTCCCCCTTTGAACATAGGCAATGACACTATTGTCCAATCCCCAAACGTAGAGTATCTTGGTGTGTTAATAAACCGAAACGCATGTTGGTATGACCAAGTTGTCTCTGTATTTGTAAAGGTCAGAAAACTATCATTTTATATCTTACGACTGAAAACATTATCCATCCCTCGCTTCTTGATTAAACGTTTTCTTTTTGCCGGTATTTTACCCGTATGGTTGTATGGGTCCCCAGTAATCTTTCCAGGGATGCTCAAAAAAGACTTTAAACTGCTTTCCAGATCATTAACACATCTATCTAGAAGCAGCGGGATTTCCCGTGAAACTATCTGTCACTTCATCATTTCCCAACATACAAAGTCATGTTTTTCGTTATCAACAAAAATCATGGATAACCCTTCACATTCATTACATCAAGATCTTATCAAGTGTGTTTCCTCCTCTTCCACCCGGTCCCGTTATAAGTGTATATTTGCTCGTACGACCGCTTATCGGTCTTCTGTGGTGCCCTATCTTGCCCGATTTCTTGTCAGTGCAGAAAGCATTGCTTCGGACCTTTATTCAATTATATCGTAAATTGTATTCATTTTCACTGCTCACGATAATTATGTAATAATTTTGTTCGATAGTTGTTAGATGACTATGTAACCGCTGAATATCCACCTTTCGGGGTGCATAAAGTAAATACTTGACTTGATTTGACTATTCCCAAGCCGCTTCATGGAACTTCTAACAAAGACACTCCTTAAGAATGCCTCAGCTTGATGAGACGCGTGACTTCTCTTGTCTGGGGCATTACTACCTCGCTCGGGATTGAAGCGAACCCAGATACAGAAAACGGATGAAGCCTGCTTTTTACCCGAATGGACTAACTGAATGGTCCCTGAATGCTTTGATTGGATGGAGAATGATTTTTTCCATAAGTGCAATTATAATTTTCATTGGATAGTATTGTTTATGCGTCAATCCGTTCAGCAACAGGGTGTATGTTAGACACATGGAACCACCCAATGCAGCACATCTTGGTGAAAATACAAATTTCTTCGTCAATGAGCTCACTAAACAATCTGATTACGGTTGTTCAGTTGAATTGGATGGCTAATTTTGGACTGCTGTTTAAACACCACACTGCAATGACTCTATCAAATCGCTTTTTCCATGGATGATCGCACCATAGGAAAACAAGATTAGTGTGGTTGTGGCTGTGGTTGTCTGGAATAAATCTTCACGTTTGGGAGTATTTTGTAACACAGACATAGATATCTGTTAGTACATAAAGACATTCTAAACAATGAAGGTAGTGTAACTGAAATCTTCTAGGTCATACTACCCAAGACCTGAAGGACGAGTTAATGCTTACTGAACTCTCTCATCGACTGACTAACAAAACGGGTTCTCAACCAACAAGCTGAAGGTTTATTCAATTCCGATTGCCAAACTTGGGTTTGCGGATCGTATAGTGACAACATGAATGGAACAATCGGACAGGATTGAACAACTAATCAAAGAAACAGGCTTGGATAGGGATACGTCCAAAACGGTAATTCAGTACCATTGATACAAATTAGTGCAAAAATGTAGAAAGTTTCAAATTCCTTGGAACTGTAAACGGCCAGGTCAGAATCGAACTCGACTTTGACACGGGTAAGCCCAGACACTAGTCAGCCTATAATTGTAAATATCTTTCGGAAGTTGCGCGAGAAGAAACCAGCCTTTCAAAAGTGTCCTATTACTCTCATGTATGATACTCAATTGTGATTACTTGCAGTCCATAGCACTCGATTTATGAAAATTTTTCCCGCAGGTTTTTACACCACAGAATATTTTTGGTGATAAGGGCTGATCTCAGTTAAAGATGTTCGTCTCACGATAAGAATGAACCATTCTGAGTTCGCGATACATAAATCAAGTGTCGTTCAACACTCTAACACCATTTGGACATAGTAAATTCAAAGGGGAGATTCGTCCTGTATATGGCAAATGAAGCGTGAACAGAAAAGATGGGAAGTACCGGACAGCTGCTTTGCTGATGGGACCTAATCAGGTGTGCAGTGCCTCCTAGCTTTTCAGTTCACGCTCCATTTGCTATATACACGACAGATTTCCCCTTTGAAATTAAATCAAATCCTCCATTACCTTCATGTAACAATCAATCCAACTCGAGGTAAAACAGGTCATCATTTTAACTAGATGTCTGTTCGGATCATCGTAACCTATTATCAATTATCTGTCTTATCCCAGCGTCGCTTCATGCATCACTTATCCGTCTATCGTTACAATGATGAAATGCTTATTATTTATACATGTGCTAACTGAAATTAAGAAGAACCTATTTCCAAAAGACATAGATTTCATGATATCCTTACTTTCGAACCAGTAAACGTTCTATTTGTTTGTGCAGTAGTCTAGTAAAAGCCTGAAGGCAAAATTTGCGTTGCTTGCTTTGTTATACAATTACATTTAATTTTTCTTTGCAATAGTAGATGATGAGGTGATGTTTAGCAGAACATTTGGATTTCTGCTTTTTACTGTATGGTTAACCAAAAATGTTTACTGTTAAATTTAACATACAAGAAACAGTGAAGATATAGGGAAGCACAAAACGTTTATCGCGGAGAGCATTAATCTATTACATCCTGTTGACAAGAGGCTGCTTGTCATTGTGGTCAGCACGCGTGATCGACACGTTGGATCGATACCCGCATGTGTCTGGTTCTACATCCGATGAATACGATGTGCTATACGCACCGAATAATATACAATAAATATGCAATAGTTTTTAATACCTCTTGTTGCGCTAATCCGACGCAATATCTTGCAATATAATGGACAACTATCAAATGCTGAACATTGTATCAAAAAGAGAATGAACAAAACATGCATTTCATGAAAATGCTGATCTTATCATCCCGCTGTTCCAACTCCTGCTTTACAAGCGGTGATGCATCAACAATTTTAGTTTTTTTTTTAAATAAATCATGTTAATAGACAATAGCTCTGCAAAAATGCTAGGCCAATGCATTTTCAAATGTTCCGTATGATTACTTGACTCCGTTCACAGAAATTCTTCATCTGCTATTCAACATCTTTTTTGAATTGGGAAATATAATCTCCGTTTTAAAAAAGTAACCCGTCGAACCAAAACACATTGGAAGGATTGAATAACGATTGATGTCTGAGTTACTTACCGTAATTCTTCCCTCGTCGTTCGCACACACCTGGTATTTTCTGTTCCGGTAGAGTCTGAAAAACAGCCCACACAACAACTTTAATTTCGATTTTACAGGCGTTGCAACCACTAAACACGATGAAAACATGCGTACAGCAGATCCATTCTGCCCAAATCATGGCACAAATTACATTTAACTGTAGCACTCGACATGTGACGATCAGCAGAATCGAATGAAAATGTTCAGCTTTTGTCGGATAGGAGCAAACTTGTATTTATCACGTATTGGGTAAACCTCCGTTATGCGCGCTGACTATCTTTCTCCTGAAAAGCTTTTTTCTGTTCCCCACTTGATTTCTACATTCTATGTTTCAAACTAGACTGTCTTATGAGACATGTTATCGTGTCTGTAAGGAACCCGATTCGGTTTTCAAATTACCTCTCTCTCTCTCTTGAGAGCGCGCAGTCTCGTTTTTTGCAATACACAATCTCGAGGAGCTTTGTGGCCCTAAAAGATCTGAGAAACGAATAATTTGGCACGGGTTCACTATGCGAACAGACTACCAACTTTACGGTTGGTTGACGTCAGAGTTCTGCAAATTGTTTTTAGTCGTTCGAAGTCATATGTTGAAATAGTGAAAAGTTACGTAGTCCCAGTGGGATTCAAACCTACATATGGAAGTCACCTACTCTTTTGTACAGTACACGCTCTACCAGCAGTTGAGCTACGAAAACTCATCGATTGCATTAATCTTTTTACATTCAAATCAACCATTGACCTTTCAGAGAGATTCGGTATCTACTAGGTATCATGTATGCTAATCGCCATAGCAGGTTTTCCCTAGAATTCACCGAAGTTCACTGAATAAATTTACAAGGTGTTTAATTCTTTTAGTTGTTGTTTGGTAGATTGAAGTCTTACGATGAAATTGTGAAACTTTCAGTAGCCTCGGTGGGTTTCGAACCCGGGCCTCGTAGCTCCGCGGTAGAGCATACGCTGCACAATAGCGTAGGCTGCACCCAAGGGTGGGTTCCAATATCACCGAGGTTAATCAACTTTTCCCATTTTCACACATATGACCCTATGATTTCTGAACATCTCAAGTTGGATAGGTAGGTATAGAATAAAACATGAACGCTCAATGAGGAATTCTTCTAAATTAACCCTCAATCTTGAACCCCGGATTTTTCCTACACAGCAGAACCGAACCGAGACGTTAATCCAGTTTGATTGCTTACATTCCGTTCTCAAATTCTTGAGAATGAACAAACGAATCTAGTAAGGCGGAGGCGTGAATGTCTCAAACAAAAATAAAATTCATCATATGCATATTTTAACTGAATGCCACACTAGCACTTGTGTTTGGTGATCCACTTTGAGCGGTGGTAGCCCGGTGTTAACCTGTGTGTGTTCGAATCCCACCACCGGCACCCAACCCTCCATCTCATGTTACAAGGCAGCCATTTGATTGGCCACTTCCCTCTTTTGGAACATTGTATCTTTGTATATTCACTTAAAAGCAGTAACTATGAAAAAAATAATAAACGTGACCACAAACTTCTAATCATATGCTGAAGGTAGTAAGCATATAAAATAAACCTCCTATAGAAGTAGTAAAAGTCTTTGCAAGGAATTAATTAACTTGCACCAATTGTGTTCGTCAAATCGGTTGAGAGTTTTACAGCTGGGATTCACAGCGACCGTGAGAACATTGCCTGAGTAATGTTATTCTGTGTAAAAGTTTCATTCCATGCATATGTACATTTGAAATGCTTTTTCTACAAAGGAACGTTATTTTGGAAAAACCCCAACAACTGTTAACACTAAAGACGATAGGAAAATTGGAAAAGAAAGGTGTTTTTGAGAGGAAAAGTTCACCAACTACTCACCGGTACACGGTTTTAAATCACTGATACTTGGGGTCACTTTCTGACTACGGTTAAAGTCCTCTTCATGCAAGGTTGCCTGCGATTCTGTAGACCTTGTGAATGAGGATGGATCGTAGGAAGTCAAATATGGTACCTTAAATAGAAAGCAAGAGAATTTCAAGAATTAGCTATGGGCAAAAAATTTACCATCCGAATATTAACATAATGTCTACACTCTACACCATATGTATCACATGTATCATCTTGTATAGTGATAACAGAGTTATTTGAATGCATCTAGAGGACCTTCTCTTGTTTATTTAAGTACCTTTGAATAACCGGTCAGTAGCATAAACCATCGTTTACGTTATTTACAAAATATCTCTATTTTCAAGCCATTATGACCCAGAAATTTCGTTTCCAGATAGCACGCCTTCCGGACAGTGGTGGTGTTGGTGGTGGTGATGGTTTTGGTGGTGTTGGTGATGGTGGTGGTAGTGATGGTGGTGGTAGTGATGGTGGTTATGGTGGTAGTGGTGGTTATGGTTGTGGTGATGGTTATGGTGGTAGTGGTGGTTATGTTGGTGATGTTGGTTATGGTTTTGGTGGTGGTGGTGTCGGCGATGGTGGTGGTGATGGTGGTGGTTATGGTGGTGGTGGTAGTTAACTGCTGAAACCGCATCGTTGTGGAAATAAATTATCACATCATTATCATCAATACAACAATGGAATAAGTTGGATTAGCTGAAATAATAAATAAACTGAACAATCATTCTTGCATATCTTATAAGATATTTTGCGACGACTCGGGTTCCATTCACTAAGTTGCAGAACAGTTGTAATTATAGCAAAGTTAACGTTAGTACTATAACCGGCTTCCAAAACTTGGGTTCTTTCGATGTAACCAAAATTAGGTGTCGATTTGGAAAAGAACCGATGGTGTTATTGATGTTGCGTTCTTTCTATGAAATTTTCAAATCGAATGCCGTGTAAAGTCCTTCGACACAATTGACCGCACGGATTATTTGCGAATGGATATTTATGGTATCTGTATAGTGAGTGCATCGGTATCCACCATGGAATGACGAAATGAACACCGCCTGATTTCGGATCACCTACTTCAGAACTCCCAAAACCGCTCGGAAAGGGGAACAGAAGCCTTAGAGTGGGTGTTCCAGTTTGTCTAATTTAGGTCGACACTACAATGTCAAAGTTAAAGTTTGCTGATATCACCCTCGTCGTGCAGTGGTCTAATAATGACATTATTTCAGACGGGGCTCCTTGTAAAATTTGTGGTTAGACTCAATATTTTTTTATTTTCGATAGGTTTTATTTTGTGCACGGCGATGTCGCTCTAAAATAACTAACCTTTCCTCACTGTGTCAATTCCAATTTCGTGCTCTCGTCTCATCTGCGGCTGCTCTCCTCTCATCGTGTCACTGCAACTACTCGGATAATCCCTGTAACGTTTCATTTACCGTTTCCCTTGTATGAAATCAGTTAAGTGCAGATTGGCTGCCTCGTGATTGAGCTTTCTGGAGGTCATTCGGCTCGCCTAATTTGCTGACTGGAACCAATAGAACATAACGCCACAGATAGGTGAGATTCCACTGCTGTTGTGCAACTGCTTTTGATTGTTTCTCAGTTTCCAACATAACAAACAGTTCTTACAGACAGTTTTGCTGCCTTGTTTCCGTTAACTTCAGACTGATATGTAAGAAGATATTGAACCACACCTTGATCTCGAATTCAGCACTGGATGAAGCTTCTTCTAAGTCTATTATAGAGATATAGAGATAGATAGTGTGTTACAATGACTGATCCACCCTTCACTGGATGACTCAAGATGCATGAAGACACGTTCTTTACGTCCGTAATCAATTTGTAATCATCTCGCTAAATTTTGCTCCTATTCTTGCCATATGAACATTCCCAAACTCAAACATGGGCACCAAATCCGCATTCAACGAAGACTGCCTATGCCTAGTGGTTTTCTGATTGTCACGTACATGTCAAAGTTCTTTGCTTGAGGGATTCTAACCTTCATCAGTTGGCTACATTAGGAGGATTCATGGCATATCATTGAGAATATTCATTAGCGCGTTATGTGAGAGGTTTGACCGTATCTGTCAATTAATTGCAATTGAAATTCTCCAGGAAAACACCTTCATATTTTGCTAGTTTTCACGCAGGCGACTTACTGCAAGATTGTTTCAGAATTAATTTCGGTGGATTTTAACTACATACACACTTAAAAAGTGATTTCAAATAAAATATTTAGTCTAAACTCAATTACACTGGGACATGACTTATGGATTTCACGTGACCAATGTCCGGTTTACATGAATGATATGCACAAAATGGAGTCATTTGGCTGTTCCAATCATCTACTGGCGTGGCTCTTTGGCTACTTCACAAACAGAATTCAGTTCATTCTCGGCTGGGTACGAAAACATCTAAATGGCTCGTGAACAATCCGGGAGTGCTCCAGGGCGCTGCACCTTCTCCGCTATTTGTTCTCCACCTACAGCAATGACATGTCAAAGAGTTCTCTAGCCCAAATATTTAAATACGCTGACGATGCAGCTCTTCGCCAAGCCATGTATGTGCCTGAGGACCTTCTAAATTTCTCCAGCAGTCTGTCGCATATCCTTCAATTTTCCGTTCGTTCTGGACTGCATCTTAATTTATCCAAGTGCTCTGAATGCAGTTTTACTCCCTCTAAGATATATATTCATCCTCATCACCCCTCGGTAATCAACAAAGATTCTTTAACTGAAGTAGATCCCGTGAAGCTATAGGAGTTACCACTGACGTAAATTTAAAGTATTCATCCCATATTTACAACTGTCTAAAATACTCTGTGGATTATCTTTTTCACCTTGAAGTTTTGGGCAGTTCAACACCAAACAGACTGTTTTTGCCGGACTACTCAAGGAAAACTTCGAAATTCATCGTCACGGTTTGTCAATTTTCAGTCGCATGTCTTTTTATATCCGCTGAGGATTTATCTAAATAACCGTGTGAACTACACTTGCCCGCCTGTGAAACATTTGCACAAAAAATCCCATCTGACTCCACACTTCGTTTTTATGGTGGTCTATTCAAATGCCGCTCTCATTCATCCACACATTCTACATATCTTTTAATACATTCTCGAACTGACCCACTACAGAATTTCTACAGTTCCCTATCTCACTAGAATTCTTTCATACTAGCAGTGGGTTTCTTCTAAATTTCTCAACAATCTTGGAGGTTCAATGTTATACTCGTATTGTTTTTTTTCCTTTCGATGAGATGATGGGTACATTCTGATTGAAATGCGGGCACCTGTTCACACAAAAACCCATGCAAATACAAATCGAAATTCAATGCTTTAAAAGTTATTCTAATTTGTCTCAAAAAAAAACAGTTTTACCTTTAAAAAGGCATGCAAAATGCAACTATTTGGTGTTTGGTTTGCAAATACAAATAACCCTCCTCGGTTTGTACCGTGGTGATCACATTACGAGCAAAAACGGTCTCAGATGTAAACGGTCAGTATGACTGATGCAATCAGGAGCGCAATCTGATGAAGTTTGGAATCCTTGGCTCGTACGATCGGTTTGTTTGTTCGTTCGTTCGTTCGCGTGTGCACATCATTGTCTGGGAACATGCACATTTCGAAACGGGAGGTTTCATTACGTGCAAATTGTCCGGTTTAAAAAGGCAATAGCCACGAATTTGTATACACCAGAGAAACACATCCGCTTGCTAACTCAATTACCACTAGTCACGATCATTCAGTACGGGGAGGTTTGATTAGGATGTGATGTGCAGACGCACACCTGGAACAGTCTGTGCATTATCTATCATGTGATCCGTTTGTGGCCTTTCGGTTTTGTTCACAATGGTTGAGTATTTTTGATACATGTCCAGGTTTACAAACAATATAAATAACACTTTGTGTCGTGGAATTTGCAATTGCACCCAAAGGTCCGAAATCAAAACCCTGAGATGGAGAGTTGATTTAAATGCATTCTTTATTTGTGTCGGGTACAGAGTTGTCTAAGTTAGATTCATTTGACTGCAAGTGGCTAGCTTTGAAAATAATAATATCATCATATTTCCTAACTATTGATTAGACCGATCTTAAGGGCCGAACCCCGGAGATCTTACTAGTAATCAATAACTGGCCTGAAAGCTTTTAATTTGTTCATATTTCAGTGCCATTGGTCTTTGTCTAGCCCATATGTACCCCGGTAACTAATGCACAACTAGAAAGAATGTCTGGTGACATGCATACGTCCTCCAACCATGGAATTGTAACAAGTCAGTGTGCCATTGGGGTAACATCATGCTCGCCCTTTAGCCACATGGCCGCTGTTTCGGATATCTCAATAAACTCTCTCCATGTGTTGCATTCAGCAGTGATAATTAGAATTTATATTTTACACATCAAGACCGTACCGGTGCAACATACATCCGAGTAGGTGACATGGTTGCTTCAGATACACGATAGCGCACAGAACCGCAAACGCCCCGGGTGATGTCATCAACTTCTTTAGTTTTTATAGAGTCATTCATTCGTGACACTACATCTGAATTTACTATTCCGTGTGTGATTAACCTTGGCAGTCAATTTGTCAGGTTTTCAACTTGCCGTGGCGTACAGAAAGATTTCTTTAAAATTTGATTTGCCATAGAGCACGTGATTTCTAAATGTGCTCTTTCGAATATGATAGTGTAATCACTTTGTTAGATTACTGTGCTCCGTGTTTTACCTTCCACAGGTAAAGTTCGATGTGAGGTCAATCCTTGCCGTTTTCACTGCGTGTATGAGTTGAGGAGTTGGAATCCTGATTAATACCCACACAGAAGTCAACAAGTGCTTTGATCTTTGCGCTAATATTTTTAAGACAGTACTTCGAATCATGATTACTTGAGAATAATGATACATCGACTTTGATTAACCCCTCATCTTCAGGTAATATCTTCAATTTAATCAGTCAATCATATTGAAACTGTCTACACTTTTCTATTTACTAGAGAAAATCAGTTTTAAAAAACATCATTTTGCCCGTACCGACCGTGTGAATTGATAGACCTCATATGTTTACTGTGCTATTGTATGTATCTCACTCGGTGAGAGTTAGTTGATTTTTCACATGATAGTGAATTACAACGGTGACGGTATTTTGTCTTTAATGATCAAAATAATGGTCGTAACCATCTGTTTTGCCCTCGTTGAGACTCATCCGCAGGTTGTACAGTGTTTCTTGTCATGGACGACACTCAAAGCCTGAGCCTTCAAGTTGAGAGTCTAAGTTCTTTCCCCGGAGTTAAACGACTTGTGGTCCACATATTCAATACAGGGGAAAAAGAAAGTAACACTTTCTTTTATTGGCCGTGAAGCTCAGAGGTAAGAATTTCGACTCGAAGGAAGATTCGTGATTTGACTCCTTTCTGGGATAAAAACAGTATGTACTACTGATGTATCCCCAACAATACGCAGTTTAAGTCCCTGCCGAGTCGGTATATAAGCAAAAACATCAAGGTAAATGCTTCCCGGGATGACGGTTAATTGGACGCACTCAGAGCTTAGCCTGTCAACGGAATCAAATTGAAGACAGATGAAAATAATTAGAGATTTCATCGGTGGTATATTAATATTTGTCTCTATGCTCAAGTGGATTATTAACACATAATCTCTTTTACTTTAAGAAAGCATAAAAATTGGTGTTTAACAAGAAATAACTTAATTTGCACAACAGTAGCATAAACGCTCCGCAGTTGTGTCACGTGATGATAACCAATAACACAAGCATCCATGAATACGTTACGAAAGTATTTCATAGAATCAATGAGGATATCTATTCCAGAATAAACAAAGTGCTGTTCGGACGGATATTAACTCCCTTTTTCTGAGTGTCCAGTGTGTTCAAAACACAGGAAACCGTATTGCATTACATTTTAATGACTTGACCAAAAACAATGGTTTATATTCCAGTCAAAAAACAATGCTCATCACTGAACTACTGAAAAAATATTATTATTATATTATATTATATTTCACACGTCTGATATCAGACTATGTGCCAAAACATTCGTGGTGCAATGATCTTTATAAAAAGAAAAACGTTCTATGATTTGCAGTTGGGCCGAATACTGCCAGGAATCTACAACCGGAGTCTTTGGCTAGCCAAAGCTTGGCCCGCAGGGCAGCGGAGTGGCGAGCGAAAACCCCAATCCATTGGGAGCCGGTGTCCAGTTCATCGGATCATGTGCCCTTCGGAAGGTGTCAAACGTCCAAGGTGCCCAATACACCTTGATGCCCAATCGAGCCGGTGACCAGTGCCACAACCGGAAAGGTGTGCGTGATTCGTGCGCCTCCTCTTGGTTGGTTTGGAATCAGGGTTTTCGGACAACTCCCCTAGGTGAATTGCCAGTGGTTCACCAACCCAGTTATAGCCCCGGATGTCGGCTTTTCGTCCTCTCACTTCCGTGCAAAAACACCTCCGCCACGAGAAGTGAGTAGGACTTCCTCGGCAGATGCTGTTTGAGACGCTTGATCGTATGGGAGCATTTCGCGAAGTGTAACCAACCAGTGCAACCAGCCACAATCCTAGACACCCATCCCCGACAATACCGAGGATTTCGCAAAAAAGTAGCATTCACCGAGAAAAGTAGCTAAAAATTGTTCATTTGTCAAGGTTAGCATTCACAATGCTAGCTGAAGAGAACGGCAGGCAGTCAGATAGACGCAGGACAAATAGTCTCCCTGGAGGAAATTACAAATCTTTCAACTATGGGTGTACAACTGTGGTTCTGCAATATCTATCTCATCGAACAAACGGTACACATCGCACCGCTTAACCTATTACACTATTTCGCTTACCAACACAAGGATCTGGGAGGATGTTGTGCCTCGTGAATTGTTAGAATACCCTGCATAATTCACAATTACTTATCGATGCTTCATTGTATCACTTCAAATCGTTAGAGGGCCGTATTGTGCAATATTATAGACCTCAATACGTTTGAATGCTTTGTACAAAATGACAGTAGTATTTGCAAAGCTGTTGTAGTTGTTACCGTGTTTGCTGGAAATGAGAAGCTTTACTTTTCATCATAACTGAACAGGATTTCTAGCAATCCTTCGATCATCCCATATAACAATAGAGATATGAATCGACGGATATGCATACTGTAAAAATTTATGTTCATGAATTAAGTTTCACATTTCAATCATGCATGATCTTTCTCCGGGTATTTGCACTGGGATGTATATTGGGATGTTGCCCCTGAGGAACAACTGCCAGAACTAGCATCCTTATTTGTGCATTGAACTGTCGACTAGTTTCCGTTTGATGTGGTTATTACAGAAAGTAAAGATTATGTCTTTACGCTGACTGATTAGAACTGAATATCCTTCGGACTTCACCTTCACCCACATTCCTCAATCTGTTAACTCCAGTCGAAAGCCTCTCACCAAATCAGGTCTTCCATGCAGGTTACAACTTAACTGGCCTCCCTCCTAACAAGGCATCATTGTACAAACGGAATTTCAAGTGGAAGATCAGTCTATCCACGATTCAGTTCTGTTCAGAGGTCATAGGCATTTATCTGTCATCAATTTCTTCTTGAATAGTTCCATTCAAACAGTGTGTTTTGTTTGCCTAATGAGCATACAACTTCTATTCTTTGTTTCGAGACTGAAGTAGACATTAGTGCATCGCTTTTTTCGACGAATTCCCTCTTGATCAAAGACGGAATCAAACCACGTGACTGAGATTTTTCATCCGCAAATCTAAGAGTAAGAGCTCGCAGCTTGACTAGTTTTGTGTGAACCCAACTTAACGGTAATATTTTGTTTGCTGTCATTAGTTGTTACTAACCAGAACCAAATCAAACAAGTTTTCAGTCGTTTTTTTGTAAATGCAGAAGGGGGACTGACACCTTCAGATGGAACCGAATAATGGAGTTTATATCGGGCAAATTTCTAAGCATTGCAAAACGTTCACATGTTCTGTAGTACTGATGGGTAGCGATTGACATTGACTAACTGGCTTTTTGGATTTAATCATTAACTACATCAGGGGAGCATTATTATCTGATTGATGGTCAGCGTTTCACAGATGTAAATAACGCAGTGTTTACCGTCGGTTGCGTGACTCTGAGGTTTTACACTTCCAACGCGAAAATCCGAGGGTGTCGTAAAGCAATTTTTCTTCATTTACTTCATACACGAAATAAATTCGACCAGTTTTCTGAATCAATAAGTGAACGAAACAGAGTAAAACAGTGTAGTGTATTTTACAAAAATTCAAATTTTGTAATACCGTCGCCTGATTATCGAAGTGGGCTCCGCGAAATTCGATATCACTTCCAGAATTTATTATTTATATGCTAAATTCGTCATGTAGATGAGGCGTGAGCTGAAGAGTTGGGAAACTCTGAACAGCTGTTTTCATCTGGTTTCCCTGGTTTTCCAGATTTTCAGTTCACATCTCATTTAGCCGACGAATTTATCATATAAACTAATCAAATCCTTTATAACTCTCACAACAAACAGTCCGATTGTGAATGTTTCCAACGGAGCTATAATCCCAGAGGCTTTGCTCAGATGAGCAAGGACCGATACTCGCAAAAATATCGCAAATATGGGTTGTGCCATATTGTGTAACATCTAAATGACAAACGATCTGATCAGCCTCACCGTGGCCGAATTCAGTCCCCAGTTGGGTCGATGGATTCGCACTGGTGATGAGACCCAACCAGGCTAGAACGGCTTTTCAGTTTACGCCTCACTTCCACGACGAATTCATCAAATAAACAAATCAAATCCTTCATTATTCATTTATTTTCAAGAAAATTGTAAATATGAATGATTAGCACTAAAGAGTGCATGGAGCTCTTTTTCACACTTTGCGCCTTACATAACAGTAAAGTGAAACGATAGTTCGCACTCTAATATCAAAAGATTTCTTCGATTAATTCCCATTCTACTTCGCCCCACAAATTACATTTTACTATTATGATTATTCATTTTTGCATTATTTCCACGTGCATGATGATGTAATTGAACGTATGCTAAGACATTGTTGGTTTTCATCAGTGTTCTGCATCATGGAATTTGATCAATTTAGAAACTAGTCGATCATCACGTCCCAGACTCACAAGTTAGTCAATGCATTCACGTTTATCACAGCTGGAATACAAGCAATTGAGAGTATTTCATTTGCACTCGGGTTCTAGTTTGAATTTGTCCATAACACTATCCGACAGACACGTAACGCATAGCAAGCCCTTAGAAAAGATCGATAACCCGTTTTATGTTGAAAATATCAGATGTTTAAATGCTAGAACCCCCTCTCCCCAACAAAAAATGGAACATCACGGCAGCAGCTGATTACAGAAAACGCGCCATTGCATCAATCACGGTCATAAAATTAATTGATATGAAAAAATAACTACATGGTTTGTTGGAAAAATAACTGCCTAGCCCGGTGAAAGAACTATCAGACGTTTTTAATCGTTTTATTGATCAACTCGTTGCGGTTTGTGTCTATTTGACTCCAGGTGTAAGCGACGTAACGAGGTTGATTACCACGTGAGCTTCATGGTGAATTTTTTTTTAGCTCGCGCTGTACACGGCAGTGCGCGGAGGTAGCACTAGCTACTGTTGGGAACTGTCGAGATGACGAACTTAGGAATGTAACGAATGTTATACCCTGTGCCCTGTGTTTCAGTATGTCAAAGTCAAAGGCTCTTACAGTTACAGTTATTAGTTTTTTCTTAAATGTTTTTTTACTTCTCCTTTTTGTTTATTTACTGTAGAAATGTACAATAAACGTTTATGAAGAAGGCCATGTCCATACAAAGGCTGCCTGGGAAAATACAGATAGTGGGAAAATGGGGAGGGGAGAGGGTTGATGGCGAGGTTTGAACTCAGAACATCTACGTGGTTATTATCTTGTCACCAAACAAATAACAGCTTCTGTGAGCGCTATTCTATCGGTTATCTAAAAATCAGAAGTGATTGATACAACTGATCTAACAATTACGTATAAATTTCTCGGAAAGTATGTGAACATATTCATCACTGAGGTTATGTTGCTTCTGCAATTGTCTTCAATAACTAAACGTTCGACACCAAAAATAACCCCACGGCTATTGGTTGGCATCAAGGACAATGCTGAAATGGTATTTCTTTGTCCGGGATAAAATTCAAACACACCATTTGTGAATAATATTTGTCGTTTCAGCTTTTATATGTTTGCGATTGGAATTTTTTATGTCTGGCTAAAGGAGGCCCGTTATTTATAAGAACTGAGGACTCGAAAAATGGAAACTGTGCATAATTGTTGTCTATGTAATATAACGTTGATAAAAAATCACTTTTGTTGGATGTACACCTACCACTAAGTTAAAAGATGGTTTGTACTTTGTACGTCTATCTATCATATATCAAATCGGATGCAGCAGTGAACTCTTTTGGCATATCAACTTCAGAATTCCAATTCCATGTGTTTTTCTTTGCATATACGAATTGAATTGATTGAAATATTTTTTATAATCAACTGTGTTTAAATGTTGGTAGCAAATCAGACAACAAATGTAATGAGATTAAGATACTTAACAGTGCTCTGTTTCAGAATGAACACACCCCTACGCACACTACTTTAAGATGAATTAGGCAATCATCAGATGCCTGGTGCGTTTTGTTTCAAAGTCTGACATTTTATCACTTTGCCGTTCATATGAACAAACATTTATGTTCATTTATGATAAATATAGATTAATCTATCCGTGTTGACTTTTCAGATTTACCTTCTTATTTTATTGTGGTGATTTTAATTCGATTTTTTTTGTGTTCATAGCACCACCAATCCATAGCTCAATGGATCATTCATTAAGCATGTGACACGTTTCAGTATTTAGAACAATTACTAAAGATCTAATGCACTGAATTTGAACCAAACGGGTTTGATTCGGAAATTTCCTTCAGGAATGTAGAGAGATGCCAGTTTATTTCTTCATATCTGCCAAAAAGCAGTGTATTTTCCCCCAATATCCATCCTGACAGACTGACATCATTTCATTTATATTTGCATTTCAAAATGTATTATTATCGTTCATTTTCATCAAAAATTGTTTAATTGCAAATCCGCCTCACAGGAATTTTTCTAATTTCACAATGAACCCAATCCACGATGGATAATGGCAACATTGGGAAAAACGATTCATTTCTGATTACTATCTAAAGTTANAACTCTATCAAACCGAACCTACATTTTATTTAATGATGCCTAAATTTTTCTGAAGGCTATAAAATGCGTTTTCGGTTAAATTATCAAATGCCATCCGATAAATGGCGATTATTGAACAGAATTGACATGGATAAAAATCCTTTTTCTTTCCTGATAGTAAATTCACATATTTCGTTATGTGAGGAGAAGGTTTTTTAACACGTATGCTGTTGGTGATGTAATATTCACGTGACACACGCACGTGATGTCTCTGGACTGTCCCTTTTGATTCACCGAGTCACTTCACTCAATACGGTTGCATCAAGTCATGCCCCCCCCCCCCCCCCCGTTGGACANCGTTGGACACAGAGATGAAACTATTTTTGAAAATAATCCAAAATATGTTCGGATTACTCGGAACACAAGGTGATCGGATTGAGAATAATGGTTTTTTGTATTTCAAAAACTTATCTACAGGTCTGCTTAAGTAGATTCGTTCAATGTAGATCCACCAGTGTTAAAGGTGGTAATCACTGGTTGGAGTAATTCTGCTTCGTCCCTTAGTACATCAGAAAAAGTTTAACCCAACAAAATTCCATTTGATTTATAAATTTGTTTTTATTCAGTGAGCAGGAAAGTATTTGATGTTAAACAATAATACTATGTTAAGAAAGGCATTTTATTTTTAGAGTGATCTGCACTTCATTTTTCGTTTGAAAACTCCTGTTGACACCGTCGAATGTTTAAAAATATATTCTTTCTTTTTTAACCAGAGATTACCCCTCGGTTGCAAGGTACAACTGGCATCAGGGAGTTCTTTGTTTTGGTTGTGCGATCGGGGAATATAACAAGTTGTAATCACTGTCCACGAAAGAGTGCAGAAGTTCTCTTTTCAAGTCAGATTCAGCTTATCGATAGGGAACCTCCAAATGACCGACAGCGTTTCCTGTATTGCGTTCAGCCTGACCAAAGCTAAACGCTCAAACGCGGTTCATCAACCCGGAGTGGAAAAGCAATCCATCTACTAGACCGAGCTGTCAGTCACTTCAGACTGTGCAGAACCAAACTGGACGTGCGTGCAGCTTATTTGGAGCGGATTCCAATAGCGTTATCTAGCAACTGATAATCTTTCATCTATTCAATTCCTTACTCAGCTCATCTCTTGTTACGAAACAAAAGGTAGTTGTGCAAAGAAAGAAGCAAATCACCTTGTATATGTGTCGGCTTCAATATAAGTGGTACACAATGCATGTTGTGCAACTCACCAAATTCTTTTGTACGTCGTTTCTCCGCTCGACATTTCAACTACTGTAAATTCACTGTATTTCTTGAATAGATTTTGTTCTCCTAAGATAATAGACCATAAATTTTTGTTAAAATAACGGAACACGATACTACCAGTGATTTGTCCTTCTTTTGTGAATATGCAAGAAGAAATCTATGACAAACTAGAAGACTGTTAGGGTTCAAAATTAGACGGGGAATCCTACAAAAAGAAGAGTGAGTCCAAAAAACCCGAGGCTTCACATCCGATAGTGTGTCCAAATAAGAAAACTCCACGTAGAAGGTTGCAAAAGCTGTCGAGCAGTTCAAAAGCTTACTTTTTAAAAACCCTAGTATATCTTAAATTAGTTTGAAATAGGTTTGACCGTCTGTCATTGAATAAGCTGAGGACTTCTATACATTGGAGTTCATTCTGCAGAGCATTTATCGTAATCTAACGAAGGAGCTCAAAGAGCAGACATGCATTATATATTCAATCTGATACGGAAACTCATTGATTGTTGTTGTTGACAATGAGTTTTGAACTCACTAACCACAATCAGCGAAATTCAATGTGTAAGCAAAATTAAATTTCCAAATGATCAACAACGCCGAAATAGTTACAAAAGTCCACAGATTAAACTCGTTACCATAGAAGTATGTTTATAATTAATAACGATACCTGCAGACAATAATACATGACTATCTGAGTGTAGGGAAAAGAGAACTATCCTGATATATATATTACTACTAGTTTTATTTTAACATAACAGTTCAGCAATCTTGGCATCTTGTTCCCTAAGAGCAGCAATAACCTGCGCATAAAATTAAATGCCTTTTAAAGAAACCCTACAATAGCGACTTTGCACAGCAAATCAGTTGACTGAAACTCAGTACTAGGCAGTATCCTAAACATTTACCCATAAGATTTGATTGCACTGCTTGTATCCATCTTCTACATGATTGCCTAATTTATGTCAGTCTTTCTCAGTCATCCCTAACAAATATAAAATAATTCGGGTGTTACTGTTTTTAAAGCAATTTTTTAACTTCAAACTTCGCTGTATCTCACGTGGTTATAATTTTATGCTGATTAATGGAGAAATCTGGTTGTGAAATTATTGTTAATTTTCTAATATTGCTCTCATTTTTTACTGTTGATACTTTTCATTATAAATTCAAATCCCAAATAATACATCAGAGTCATGTGACAGCTGAATACGCATCCACCAAGTTACATAAAAGAGTGGTTTCAATGAAGGCTTTGAACATCTCCAGTTGGTAATATAGGACTAATCTGTTGGTGTTGATCATAGTTACTAAATTAAGAATCCGAAAATAGAGCGATACCTTTTGCAAGATGCAAATAAGATTTGTTTCTTTTAAGCTACGAAAAATTGTTTCTCTTTGCTGGCAATTCAAAAAGGCTGACTAACTATCATTAAAGAAGGTACTAAAACAAACTCGTCATTGTAATCCCAGTAACAATTATACGAGAGGTCATTTACGCAAAGCGCGGCGATTTTGAACTCCGGACTGAATGCTAAACATATACTTCTGATGGGCTATTGCATGATCGAAACTTGAACTCAAGCTTTTCCGAGTGTATGGCTTGTTGCATGAAGTCTAAATTTTTGTCAGTCATATCATTATAAATTAACTGATATCGTAACTTACGAGTTATTTTGATTAAAGAGTGAATATCAAAATAAATTTTACAATTGAGCACAGATGACTTACAGTCTGGGACGAGACAATCAGAAGACAGCTTGACACAACGGCCAAGCCGTACCACGTTTCGGAGAGCATTATTCCGACAGTCCAAAGTTTGCTTGATGAATTTACAAAAAATAATCAACTCGTAGCTATTTTGATTCCTCTTTCAATAGCCAGGTTTAGTCACAATTGTTTTCCTAGTTGTCGATCAGTTCAGTCAATGTGATGCAGTGCGTAGAAACGTATTCACACGGATTTACACCAGTACAGAAGCAGTTCCGAAAATTGTTAGAATTCAGTTTTTGTTCTGGATCCCGATTCGGATGCTCTGTTCATCACTCACACACACTGGGCGTCTAATTTGCGTGCGTATGTGAATGTGTGTGTGTGTGTGTGTGTGTGTGTGTGTGCGTGATACACAGTAACAATTGCACGGCTGTTCATGTCCGAATACAGCCCGTGCTGATTGGTCAATCATGTTTGGATTGGCCAATCAAATTAATCCGGTGATAGCTGATCGACCTGTGACCTCAAAGTTGACAACTACCTGGGGCTAAATGGATCGGAGATTGAAGTGATTGAGCCCACTCACATGTTGTGATTAATGCACAAAGTTACATGACTGAGTTTCGTCATCGCATAAAAAGAATAACATCGGTGATCCTTCCTGTTTACTCCCTTGAAATGTCTCGCATAAACGAAGCACAAGAAGGATTTGGTTTGACCGGATGCATGAAACTGTTTGTGTATCGGGTAGAGTTACGTTGATTAGAGCATTGTGGACCGTGGATACATTTGTCCTAGCATTATTACAAATCTAGGTAAGGGGAAATCGAACAATGTGCCCGCCTACAAAATGGCGTCAGACAATTCAGTGTGTAAATAGAGCATGACAGGCATTTAATATCATTTGGTGGTTCCCGTCGCACTAAATATGCATCAGTTGTGATAAGCAGACGTTTTCAAATGTTGTTAGAAGCAAACATCTTTGTCCATCTGAAATACTTTCTTCTGTGAGCTTTTCAGGCAACTAATCCTTCGATGGATGCTATCGCTTTCTCGAGGTTTTAGAGATGGATACCAACCAATTGTTTTTGAACTATTTTTAATTGTTCCGCTAAGAAACCAATCAATTCTTTTAGATGAAATTAATTTGTTTTGTTGCACTGTGACTGAAAATAAGCTTTTATTGAACGGGCAAGCGTTTGTGCAAACCTTCTATTTAGTATACTTTTGTTTGCATTTAAACTTGATTCACTTCAGTTCTATCAGCAGTCTCTTCTCGCACCTAATCTTCAAATCTTCTTCAATAAAAGTGTGTTCCCTTTCAGTGTGTAAGCTCTTTTTATCCCGCCCCTACTTCTCTGTAAGCAGTAAAGTTATTTATTTTAAAAGTATACGTTATATATGCTCCTGGAATATTCGTCTCTGATGGCTACCCATGAAACTCTACAAAACCATATTTCTTATACAAAATCTAACTTATTTTACAGATCAGGTTGTGAAAGTTCCCAAATAAGTCATAACCGTGGAGGCTAGTGCTGAGATACGCGAAGTGTTGTGCCCACGTGAAGCTCTCAAAGATGGATGGGTTGGGCTATATCGTGTATGAACAGAATGGAAACTGGTCGGAACAACTGCCTGGTGGCCTTATGAGTAGTAGGCTTATATTCTGCCTCTGAGGTCTAGGACAGATGGTTTCATACTGTTGATAAGACCCAACTAGGTCAAAGCAGCTCTTTAGCTCACGCCTCTTTTGACCGACAAATTGACGAAAGAATATTCATATTTATTTATTTTGCTTTACAATTATCATGTGGCGGCTAAATAATCAGCTTTCAGTGCTCATATAACATATATTTGAATTGATGCATGTGAGTCGTCTTCTGTTAACTCCTCAATTTGGGCCCATTTTCTAACTCCCATAAGCCATTCCTGATTTTGCGTTACAGGGTGTCCTGCATACTCGCTCAGTGAAATTTTCCCCGGGACCTGTTTGGACAAAATTTGAGATCACCTGATGAGGAGAGTTGATCATTAGTGATTGGCGAAACATATTCGTCCCTGATCTCTATTCAGGAAAATCTACAAAGATGAAACAGTTATACAATACGTTCACGGCTTTTCACTGCTGAGGCGTACATTGACTCCTTATAACAAATACACATGAATAAAGTGATCCTGCGATATATTTCGTCATAACCTCGAGCGAATCTCTCATTTTTGAGTCATGATGATGAAGTTCCTGTTCGAATTGCACGTGAGTACTGCAGGTGATTTGGGACTCTTCAGCTATTTTTTACAATATAATGTTTGATACTGTGATGTGTGATGTGTTTACGCAATATGGCTTGTCCAAGTTTTTAATCCATTAATATCTGGAAAAATGAAGCCTCAACATGGTGAAGGTACGAGTATGACATCGTGCATGTATAGAATAGCAATCAGATGATCAATTGAATAGTAATTGTGAGTATTATTTGTGAAATTAAGAAATCGATCGATGAAAAGTGTAAATTACATCCAACAAGGCTTCCACGGCTGAGATAACCTTTTATGCAGTGGCGGCTAAGCTATTAATATCACCGCTCCGAATAGCTCAAAGTCCTGAGTTCGAATCCCGCCGCAGCCGCTCATCTTCTCCGTTTCCAATATGAGTATTTAAATGCCTCGTACAATAAGGAAATTTAAGAACTTGTCCGGGGCAGAATGGTAAAACATGCTGCTGTAACTGCTTATCAATATGTGATAGCTCAGAGGGTAGAGACAGACACGCTGAGTAGCATGGATGAATGCTAGTTATTGAGAAACAAAGTTATTCCTTCTAGTTTATTTGTTATAAAACAATTGCGCAATAAATATTCAAAAAAGGTGACAGTGATCAATGTAACCTTTTCAATTCATAAGTGTAACTTTAGAGGAAACGGCAGTGAGATCAGAATACAAGTATAGTAGGACAACAGAACAGCAACCCGTAACGCTCGATTAACATCATTAAATAAAGGTGACAGTAAATTGTGAAACTTCCAAGATTCTTTTCTCCTTCTTTACCCTCACTCGTCTATACCTGTTGACTTCGGGTTAATAGCCATTTTTTTGCGGTGACTGCGGGGATCAGATAAACCGAAGTGCATGTGAGATCAGCGCTAGTTAACACTTAAAAACTGTTCGATCTCATCCAAGTCAGAGGTGGAAAGCAACACGGGGTTTTGAAAACAGATTGTGAAGCAGATGATTGACTCGTTTTGCAACTGATGAAAGTGTCTCAAGTGCGAAATGAAGTTTAACTCAATTGGGTATCCGAGTTCACTGACATACACGCATCCTATTGCCTAATTCAAACAAAGAAACGGTAGGCGGTTAAACCCACAAGATGATCCTATCTTTGAAAACCACTCCTTTTCAGCATTATCATACTCTATTCTTCTAGATTGTTGAAAACAAAAATAGTTGGACTATTGTGTGCAGTTCCCTTCTCTTGGGTAGTAATGACTTTTGTACCCTGATTTAGAAAGAGGTTAATCAGCGATCACGACAACCATAACGACATTTGAGTACCTTTTGTGGCGTCTCTACTCTTTGTTTTTGTCCAAATGGGTCAAACAATCATTTTTTTAAACAATAACGCTCTCAGGGAACAACCTGACCCATCCGTATGGAGGATACCAGACTGATCAAAGCGTTCGGCTAATCCTGTTTCCAAAGCTTAGTCTGCACCGAACAAACACACTGTGAGCACAGTAACGATGGTGCCTATGAGGATTGAATAGCCAATCACAAACTGAAATGATTATAACATACCACCTCAGGTGGTGGATTGAACAAGTATTGCATGCTCTTTCTCGTCACCCTCGGTATCGATTGCAAACTATAATCCATGGCTGTAACAAGCGGGAAGCTAAGTAGAAGATTACGTTTGCAATGATCCGGATCAAACTTTGATTGTTCTCTAACTGAAACTGCACGGGTCAAAAATACATGGACTAGAATTTGTCTAACATTTAATTGTTGGTCGACACCAGCCGCGTGAATCTAGTAAAGATAATCCATGAATTCTGGAGACTTTCTTCTCAACTGACCGAAAAATAACCAGCCAAATACGTGAAATAATCAAATTGCTTACAATACTAAAACATACGGGTACCACTCTGAGTTTCTCCAGTATATTAGACAGTACTCGTTTTACACCATGCTCTGGCATATGTCGGAAGGTTAGGTTCAACATCTATAAATACGTATGGACATACATCACTTCCAGAAATAAATCCACAGATGAATTAAATTACATACTTTCTGCGATACTTTTTATTATCCATATCCGATCGATGGAAGGCCATTTAGGAAACCAGGCTACCCAGGATTTTGAAAACTGCCTGAAGCTGCGATGCCACTCCCCTTTCCGTAGGTTTACTTTTACAAGACCTTAATAGTATCTAAGCATTGAGTTATTCGCGGTTATCAACTAACAACCAACCACAATCTCTCACTCCAACGCTTTGAATACCATTCATCATATAATCAAACCTTGGTAATTTTTCTCTTATGCATAAAATAATACAACACCATGAATTGTTTCTTGAATCATTGAAAATGAGTTTTTCTTACCTTACAAGTGACTTGTAAAATAAGAGTTTATGAAAGTAGTTTTGATTAGGTTTATTACTTTGCCCTCCTCAGTCAGATAGCCGGGAACGTGACTGCATTTTATGCAGCCACCCGGTTCATCAACTTTTGTTTTGTATCCGATACGATGAATCGAACCGAATCAAAATCACGTGACGCAAAATAAACTGGAAACCGTTAACCTCACAAAATCCACTACCCCTGACTATTTTCGCTACACCAACAATCCTCCTCTTTTATTTTGCAAGCCATCGAACCAATTAGCAATAATAGTAATTACTACGGAATACCGCTTTGCATTTATTAAATTTACATATACGCGTCTATATATATACAGTTAATTGCAAACCACTCTATCCGTATGAGTTCCAGTTACTTTTTCTTGAAGTTTTGTATTGCTTGGCAACTGGTGCCAATAATATTTGAATGTGCCTTTGTGTTTCACTACCCCTTTTCCTTTCATGGAAGGTCTGTTGTAAACCCCATCCCCGAAAGAACTCTCGGTCAGTGATTCTTCACCGATGCGTGTATTCCCGCCATTCTCAGTCACCCGGCAACTAGACTATTTCAAGGTTCGTCTGTCTTTTCGCCTCGTATCGTCTCCACTCCAGGAGAATATAAGCTGGGCATATTCTGTCGCTCATCTCTGTCGACTCCGCTACTCTAAGCTACACTAAGCGAGACCGGAGTGCGTTTACACTACAATTTAAAACATTTATGTGATTGTTATTTATGCAATTTCATGGTTAGAGAACAAAACCTTTTTTCCTGATAAACGCTTTTGTTCATAATGAGTTCCAGATTAATATTCAACTATGTTTTTGCTAGTTTTATGTATATTCAATCTCTCAAAACGATTAGCAGCTAACGGAGCATGACGTGGTAGACACTGCTGATCGTTAAGTACTTCTTTGATCGATCACACTGTCTGATAACATTTCACGGCTATCAAATCCAGTTTGTCACAAAGCTGATCACAAATATCAGGCTAACCAGATCTGAGACAAATGTGTCGGGAAACTTGCTGCTAAAATCTTAATTATTCTCGCAAATAATTCAGTTGGTTTAACACATCATCAAAGGTGTTGGTACGGTGAATGAGTTTCTCTAACTCTCGATGTAACATTCATTCCAGTGACCGGCTAAATATAGCTTTCATGTACAGCTATCCTGCAAAGTATCACTGACGGAAAACGGATACACTGCATTTTTCAAACATTTCTTATATTGGCTCAGTTGTTTTTCCAAACTGATATAACTTAGTTATCATATTTCCTTCCATTTCGCTTCACTGATTGCCTCAACCCGTTTGATGAACGACGTACCAGTCGAGTGTTGTTTGAAGTTCGTAATATTGCAGACATATTTTGGCACGAAATTGAAAGACAAAAACAATCGATAGCACTTATCCCACACAACTACTCAGTTCATTGCGAGCTGAATGTAGTTTAACATCTGGTCAAAGAAGTTTAATTATGTTACAGAAATCTTTGGGATGACCGAAAAAGATGGCTGGACAGCTGTTTCAACCTGTTTAGAACTCGTCACCAATGCGTATCTTTTGTATCCCTATCAGAAATGGAAACAAGAACCATCAAACTTGGGGTAGATGCCCTTAGCCGTGAGCTAGACAGTCAACGGCCATCGCTTGGTCCGAATGGCATAACAAATTTAGACGGTGAATGTTTCAATTAGCCCAATCGATTTTTCACGGACATCAGGTACTATTATTGACCCTGGGTGGTGGTTTCACTCCTCTTTGATAGATCGTATTTATTGCATTCAAATGTATGTAACTGGTGGGGAATTAATGGTTTTCCAAATTGGGACTGCTAGTGTAAATCTTGGCAATCGCGCCAGTAATATTTTATCGTGAGTGCTTGTATATTACGATACTTTTTTGGTTCATGGCGTTTTGCTTGCTTTGCCTTGCAGGTTTATCTATGACCTCGACCCAAGGAAGACCTGTCTGCCAGTGTTTTCTCGCCAACCCGTGTCCCGCATCCTTACTGCCGTTCCCCGCCGTCGTTCGTCGCCCACAAACTCTCGTATCGTCTCCATTTGCAAGAAGACGGACCGAGGGACCTCCTGTCGCGCATCCCTGTTCACTCCGCTGCTCTGCAAAAGCCGGAGTACGGTCGTATTACACTAGCCCAACANGTGGTTTACAAATACCGCTATGAGTAATGGGGGAGGACGGATGACATGATGACAAGCTTTCTATTGGAGTCAAGAAAGTCAGTTGCTTATTCTATCATTGTTTTCAAGCCAAAAGACTTAACTTACGTTGGAACAAGCTACAGTTGGTGACTAGGGTCAACATTCATGACGTGCGATAGCTCACATAGTGATGTTATAATTCCAGAAGACGGTGCTGGTCAAGGATAATCGTTTAATGCGTATAACAGATGGGACATCAGAAATTTGGCATACACAACACAGAAAATCTCATCA